>JAUCMX010000001.1:22910743-22993243 GCA_033459395.1 Hemibagrus guttatus
TGGTGTCTCTAAATTGTCCGTAGTGTGTGAATGAGAGTGTGTATGTGTCCTGTGATGGGTTGGCACTCTGTCCAGGGTGTATCCTGCCTTGATGCCTAATGATGCCTGAGATAGGCACAGGCTCCCCGTGACCCAAGAGTAGATTGGATAAGCAATAGACAATGAATGAATGAATAACTTCTCAATTTGTTGGATTTAAATTTACAACAGTTCAGCATGCTGAGAATCTACTGTCTCAACACAAGACCTATGAAGAAATAATACCTCAAAAATGCACAATCTTTGAGGAAGAGGATGGGAATTGCCAAGATGCTCAAACTCAATTACTATTAAAACCCCTGACTTATGAGTATTAAGTGTATTGTATATGTAAGTGTATATATGAGTATTGAAGTATCCAAAAGGTTGAAGCAAATGGAGTACAAACAGAATATTGATAGATTGCAGTTTCATGTAAAGTGAGACTAGTTTATTATTGCTAACACCATGTTAAGAGTCACAAACAGTAGTTATTCATAAAAAGTAGGTGACACCTACAATTTGAGGTAACAATATTTTAGCAGGAAATAAAACAGATGATGCCCTGTGACAACCCTAACCCAGGGATCAGGCAAAAATAAACAACAGCAATATATATATATATATATATATATATATATATATATATATATATATATATGAATACATGCTACAAAACAGGCCCAATACCATACTAATAAATTATTGTTTTAAAACCAGGTGTTTTAGTTTCACTGTACAACTGTTATGGATCTGCTAATTAGGTACCTCTGGCTTTTGTAATCAGTATCTGTCAAAATCTTTGGTTGCAGCTTTACATGATCTTCAAGAAAACTTGGAAATTTACTTAAAGCATGATATACCAGGGCTTAACATATAACACAGTGCAAGAAATGTGCGAGTTACTGAGTTACTGCACTCTGGTTCTGGAAAATGAATTGACAATTTAATATTTTATATATAAGACATTAGTGTAGCTGTATCTAATGTAAACTAAGTACATAGTTGTATAACAGTGCAGATTACAGGGCAATAGGCTCATAAGAAAAGCTGCACTTTCTAAGCAGATTGAGAAAAGTTGACCTGTCTCCTCAGCAGAAGCATAATCAAAAGAAAGAAAGAAGCCTTCATTTGCCACAGCACTGTGAAGTCTGTATTCTGTATGTATCCCAGCTTGTTAGGAAGTTAGGGTCAGAGCACAGGGTCAGCCATGATACAGCATCCCTGAAGGAAAGAGGGTTAAGAGCCTTGTTCAAGGGTCCATCAGATGTAGCTTGGCAGTGCTGGGGCTTGAGCATCAACTTTCCAGTCAACAGCCTACAGCCTTAACTGTTTGAGCCACCACTGCATCATTGTATGGCATGGGAGTCACTGATCTCAACACCTTGCAGTGAACAGTTAAAACTGCTCATAATCGTAGCCACTTTGCCTCCAGTGCAAGTCACATCAATGATGTCCTTTGTTTTGCCGACATAAAAAGAGAGGTTTTTGTTAGCACACCAGCATTATCATAATGCACGGCACCACCTTCCGGGGACAGTGTTTGAACCATTTGTCCTCTTTTGAGCTCTGATATGTCTCTCATTATGTTGTGTGGATTGCAATATTTTATGTACAGTTGTGCTATTGCTCTGCCAATTCAAAAAGGCTCTGCCTCTTCACACTCTGCTCTTTCTTATGGAATGTGAATTTAGCAAAGTGAAGGCAGCAAAGGACATAAGCCTGCATATGCCTGGTCTGGTCATTGCAGGTGCTTCGGAATGATGAGATGAGAAGAAAACCATTACAAAGGCATACATTTTTGTCCACAGAGGAGACTCCAGAAATCCAGAAGGCTCCTAAGAAAACCAACTCCCTTTCATCTGTGGTACAAGCTACCTCAGTACTCAGGCAAAAAAAATATGTGACGGTATGGATCTACATAGTCTTATAGTGTGCAATCAATTCTTTCAACTGAAAACAGAGTGCCACCCTTTTGGTGAAGTTAAATGTGTCCGTTCTGCTGTGTGTATCTCTAGTGTCCGAGTCTCCCAGTATGATGGTAAGGAAACATGTCTGGAAACAACATGGACTATATTAATCAACTGACTTCATTCTTGTGTATTAAGAACAAGGCACACTGCTTGAATACTTTCTCGAACTTTATAGACGGGTCTTTACAAGTGTTATATAACTGATGCATATCTTCAGGA
Source organism: Hemibagrus guttatus (assembly GCA_033459395.1). Taxonomy (NCBI): domain Eukaryota; kingdom Metazoa; phylum Chordata; class Actinopteri; order Siluriformes; family Bagridae; genus Hemibagrus; species Hemibagrus guttatus. The sequence continues at coordinate 22,912,954 of JAUCMX010000001.1, forward strand.
ACTCTTGCAGACATCAACTGTAAAAATCATGCTGTTGTGAATTTAGTGAAAGAACCAGAAATGTAGAAGCAGTATTAAATACAATATGAAAATGTTTTTAGCAAAGAGTCCTCTGCTCCTTGCAGGCACAAATATCTTCAGTAGCACGCTAATGTAGTGTCCATTAAAGTGTCTAACTCTTCAAAAGACATTTTGGACAATTTCATGCTCACTAACTTTGTGGGAACTTTTGTTTCACCAACTGTTGTTTGTTCTCCTGAAGTTCCTCCACACCAAACTCGTTCATCCATGTCTTTATGGACCTTGCTTTGTGCGCTAGTGTGCAGTCATGTTGGAACAGGAAAGTTGTGAGCATGAAATTGTCCAAAATGTCTTGATATGCTGAAGCATTAAGAGTTCCTTTATTGGAACTAAAGGGCCAAGCCCAACCCCTGAAAAAATAAACACCTGAATTCAATAATTTGGAGAGGTGTCCCAAAACCTTTCGCAATATAGTGTGTGTGTGTGTGTGTGTGTGCGCGTGTGTTGGGTCTGTGTGGGTTTCCTCTCACCTCTCTGACCAAGATTAAATGATTACTAAAAAATCAAGGAACGATTGAATGATTAAAGAATTGGCACACTTGGTTGACAGAGCTTGGGCAGCTATTGGATTGAAGCTTTGGAACATCAACTGAGATGCCTGGTTTCATTTCAAAATCATTTATTGGAATTTCATGTAGTATTCAACTACTTGTGCCCATCAAGTCACCACCTGATACCCTTCAGAAGAAATCATACTTTCACAAGCAGATTTATGTTTAATGTTAAAGCAACACGCACTGCCAGAATACCTACAGTCCTAGGGTCATGTATGTTGCTGAGCCATGGCAAGCTGTGCCTTTTGGTGAAGAAGCGCTCTAAACCGTATGAAAAATTAGTACCCGTCTCATGAGCCGTTTTTATTCATATGTACTTTGGGATTCAAAATTTGAACATATTAGAGTTATACGAGACACTTCCTCAACATGTGTTGGACTACTAAAATGTAACATCTCCAAGAAACACATCTTTGAGTTAATTTGATTCTTTAAGTCAATGTAAGGGCCGAGTTATTTTACAAAATATTCTTTTGTTTCAGATGTCAAGAATTATTTATTGGTTCATATTTACAAAAGTGCATTGATACTGAGGGCTGCAAATATTTTTCTCTTCAAAGAGATTCTCAGAATGGCAAATGGTACAATAATCTACCTTAAAAGCAAGCCGATTTTATTTGTTTAAATTTCTTTATAGGTGAATGTGGTTCTAGGCAGACCCACCTAGCATACTGTTCCTCTTCAGGGAGATGTCTGCTGCACAAGGCACTTTGAACTTCGCTGCCTCTCTCTTCCAGCTTACCCACAGCAAGACATCACTGAGCTGAAGGAGAGACTACACCTAACCCTTCCATACATTCACTTAAATAGATTTCTGCTCAACATAGTAAAAAATAGTTAAGTGATCAATATTTCTACATATGTGTCAAGATATTTTTGCTGACTTCTCGAAACACTCCTCAGTTAAATATTACAAACTGCTTTCTCAGAAGAAATCTTTTGGCCAGTAAAAGAGAGAGCAAGACAGGGAGCGGCAACAATCATACACAATTACATTCTCACATAAGCAAGGCCTGGCATACTTTAGTGAGGGGAGGAAAAAACAGAAATGTCTTCAATGTCACTGACTGGAGGTTAAAACCCTCAAGAAAACGAAGCTAGTTTGTAGAATAGAGACTGCCGAGCTTTTGTTTAAGCAGATGGGAGATCTTCTTAAAGGAGTAGTAGTAGGAGGAGGAGGAGGAACAGGAGGTGGTGGTGTTGGCTGGAAACTGCAGGCTTACATCATTTAGCGATAGGTTCAGAAGGCTGGCTCTTGGTAATGATGGGTGTGACAGGGATATCTGTGACCAACAGTGGTGGAAATAGTGTGATGGGACGACTGTACAGTTTCACAGAGTAAGCAGGATGGGGTGTAAGAGGAACGTGTCAGCACGTGAATCTCAAACACGGCTTTCAACTTCTCCGCGTTTTCGAATGCTGGATGAGCCATTGCAGTGTGATGTCTAGGAGGAACAAGAGAAAAGAAAAAAAAGAGTTACAACTGACACATAAAGGCTTAAAAAGTCAACATGTTATAATGAACATAAAGCATGAATAATAAAGCACTTTATTTTACAGTTGCATGAGGGCTTTTTTTTTCTATGAATTCCAATTTTCCACAGACACGCTAATGGTGTGCATCACCAAAAAATTAAGACTAACAACAACACAAAACTTCCTCTTGTAGTTTGACCAAGGGCTGTTGATGTTCAGGAGCTTATTTTTTCTAATTCTCTAAAGAAGAGCTTACAAAAAGTGATTTGTGCTACTGCTATTCCCAGTTGAAACAAATGATAAAATCAGCCAGTTTCCCTCATTATCTAAAACAGGGTTCTCTCAACACTGGTCCTGGAGTACCAATGGTATATTTCAGAGTTTTCCTTGCTGTAACTCACCCCACCCATTCTAGTTCTATTAACTTCCGATTTGGGAGCAACAAAACAACATAACTGTGTTTTTGGGGTTTTTTTGTGGCCCTTGTTGCACATTGTACAATTTGGACAACAATTAGACAATTTGTGTATATACACAAAATCTGACACCCAACCATTAAAAAGGATAACTGATTAAAGCAAGTGTTTCTCTACAGTAAATCCAAGCTATTCATAAGACATTTCTCCAATCATCCTATTTATGTTCTTAAATGGTTGAATACTGAAGTTGACTATACCATCTTACCAATGTTATCTTTCTCTTTGCAGGAAATGGAGTAGCAGCAAATCTCCCGGTCTTGAATAGCAGCCAAATTCCTGGTGGGAAAGAAAAATTATATATAATTTATATAGTGTGTATATATATATATATATATATATATATATATATATATATATATATATATATATATATATATATATATATATATATATATATATATATACATATATTTGTAAGATCACTTGGGCCAGTATTCTTCAGCTGATATAAATTTGTTTCAAATATCTGAAGCCAAAGCATATACAATCATATTCATATAACCCTCATAATCATATAACACCATACTGTTCCTATGTTCCTGCAGAATATTCTGAGCAGTCTACGCAGAACAAGGGGTGGTCCAGGTCTATATTGCGGCATGTGGACGTTTTGTGCAGACAATCCAAAGCAAAAATATCAGTATCAGTAAGGCACAGGAGCTCCATCACTCAGATTTCTAGAGCAAGTAGCTTACTTAGACTGGTACTGTGTTTAGCATCATACTGGTGATGCTCTTGTATATACAATATTATAAATGATCTTGTATTAAATATTGCTTTTGAGCTTCTGAAAATTTTCAATCACAAGCAAAAGGTGAAAACCCGGTGACCTAGAATAGAATAGACCATACAATAACCTGCAGATGTTCCCAGATGTGAATTACTCAAATTTCCTTCAATATCATAGTGGACAGTGCGTTTTCTATTAAACATGGACAATGTAAACCCAAAGAACAATCCAAACTTTTAATTAATGAAATTAATCGTTAAAATGTTTTTAAGGATGTAACATGGACAAGTTTTAAGGAACTGAACATAACACTGCCTTAACACCTTCTTCTTCTTCTGTCTTTTTGATATCCTCCTGACTACCAGGAAAAAATAAATGTCCCAATACTTGTTTTTTTAAACTTGAAGAGGAAGAGGAAATTCTCAAAACCCCACCCCTACATATTTGGTCTCATCTGAAAGTGCTAAACGTCCTCTTTAGAGCACACAAGGAGTTGGCTCAGTAGTATGCAAGGTGTAGAAGATATTAAGGTTGACAAATGTCCTCTACAGAGGACAAATTTGAACTGTGGGTAGTCAGGAGGATATAGCAGATTGAAAACCCCAGCAGAGTTAAATGCACACGGCCAATAGATGGCAGTACTTCCTTTCAAAATAAAAAATACACAGTGGCTGAGAGTCACCTTAGTCTGCATCATGGTGCTGTGATTGGACTCACCATTCTCACCATTATTTACGTCAATGACAAAATATTATAAAGGGAAAACATGAAACCTAGAAGGCCTAGAATGGAGTCACACAACAAGCATATATGCATTTACTGTTGTAAAAACCAACAAAAATGTCAGTGTTTCTGGAAAAATTATTACACACACAAACACACACACAGCTAACGAACACAGAATTAGATTCACCCGGTTTATACCTATATTCACTGGTCATTTTCAGATGCAACTTCCATACAAGTGCAATATTTAAATATAATTAGTGACTGTAGCTAATGACTGGATTAGTCAGTGCTCCCCTACTTTCTGTTTTAGTGGAAAGTGTATGTTCCACTGGAATAGATCAGTCAGTCACAGCAACAACCATGGTTCTAAGCATGGTGCATTCTTAATGGCCACTTTAACGCTCCTTATTAGTCCGCCTTATTCTTTTTAATGTACAAATTGTGCTATTCAATCTAATGTGATCGAGATATATTTGGTTGGAAGATTGGTTTGGTTCTCACCTAAGCAGTGACACTGTTTTTTAATAACCCCAGCATCACTGCGGTAACCGATAGACTTTTCACTGACAGAATGGATAGCAGAGTAAAGACAAACTGCTCATGACATCAGACTACACTCAGTGACTGCATACAAAGGGCTTACACATTGTATCAGTGCTAATGAACGTTGACATGATCTCTGAGCACCTAATAAAGTGTCCACTGAATGTATACATGAAGCCAATGTTAAAGCTGGTTCATATAGAAAGAAATCAATCAATTTGGTACTTACATTTTTTCAATAAGCTGTTTTTCATCCAGTGCATTAGGTAGATCCCTCTTGTTACCAAGTACCAATACCTGAAATACAGCATTTTCAATCAATTTTTAAAGATTAAAGGATTGGCAAGTGGCAGAATCCTAAACAGTTGTTTTATCTGTGAAAAATGTAGAACAGGACTTACAGGAATTCCTTGTAACTGCGGTTTGTCCAACAGATTATGCAGCTCATTCCTGGAAGCTTCTACTTTGTCTCGATCTGCTGCATCCACCATGTACCTTTAGTAGGAGAATAAAACACTGTAAAGTGTCTGAAGTAGATTAAAATAATCCTACAGTATTCAACCCCTAGAACTTCAGATTTGTCTGAATAACAAATGATTAATGTACATTTGTATCGTTCCTGTCATTATTTTTGGTGCTAACAAATATTCAACCCCCCCAGGTTCTGAAAGCTCCACATGAAAGACACAACTTAATAATGACCTACTTGACTAATAATTGGCCTTAATTTGTGAAATATTAAAACAGCTCCCATTTTCTGACACCTTGGCTGAGCTGTCATTGAAGTGACTGTCAGGTAAAAAGAAGAAGTGAAAATGAAGACTAATCAGCAGCATTCAAAGGAAATTAAAAAGGTAATAGAATTTCATAACTTAGGAATCGGCATAAAATTCTATCTAAGAGGTTGGACATCAGAGTAAGCACTGCTAGGTCATTAGTGAGAAGTGGAAACTGCCTCACACCATCTAAGCACCACCTAGACAATGAAAAAAAACAAAGACAGAGACTGGTGAGAGAAACCAGAGACCAATAATCACCCTGAAGGGGTTACAGAGGTGCACCAGACAACAATGTCAAGAGCTCTGTATAACTGATTACTGTATGTGACGGTGGCTAGAAAGAAACTGCTATATTCTGAATAATATTCTGCTGTACAAAAAGTGCCATACGGAAGCACAAGAGTAAAGTCATCATTTTCATTGTCCTTCCAGTTAGCTGTCTTCACTGGAATGAAATGTCTTTTCCCCTGGACCAAAGTGTAAGGCATTACAGCACTTCTGTACATTACAGTACAGAAGGCTACATAAGTGCAATACACAAGCATGTGAGAGGAGTTCCGAAAAGTAAATGCACACAACACGGGCTGTAAATTGTAAACCACTGAGTAGTACAGCTGCAATCGGTATAGCAGCAAAAAATTAGTTCCTTAATAAAAATTGTCTGATGTATGTGCTTTGCTATGTGCAGAGCACATAGTATGTGATTTGCTAAGTACTATGTGCAGTTGAATTGATTCACACTGGTTTATGGCTTTGACTAGCATGGTGTTGAGAAACCTGACTGCCTCAAGAAGGAAACTGTTGCAGAGTCTGCTGGTGGTGGCATGAAGCTCCTGGATCTTCTACCACCATTCTCAATACGATGGTGGGTAGAGAGACCCTGATAATCTTTTCAGCTATTCGTGTAGGGCCTTGCGGTTGAACACTGTGCAGTTCCTGTACCACATGGTGAGACATCTGAGAGAATGCCCTCTATTTTACCTCTGGAGAATGTGGTGAGGATGGGTGGTGGAAATTTTGGCTGGGCTTTTTTTGACAAGGCAGGTAGTCTTGACAATCCAGGAGTTGTCACCAGTCATGTACGCACCAAGAAAATTGGAGCTTTTACTCCCTTTTATCTGTACACTGACATTTACAGTCATGGTGTTTGGCAGATGGCCTTATCCAAAGCAAATCATCTCATTTATTTAAATGAGCAGTTGAGGGTTAAGGGCCTTGCTCAAGGGTCCTACAGTGGCAGCCTGGTGGTCCTTGGCCAATGTTATGAATTTAAATGTAAAGACAGACTATTGTCGGTACACCATGCTGTGAGATGATTCACCTCCTCTCTGGATGCTGACACATCCTTGTTGCTGAGGAGTCCCACATCTGTAGTGTCAACAGCAGACCTAAAGAGATTTGAACTGCACTCTGCAACGCATTCATGAGTCAGCAGTATGAACAGCAGAGGATTGAGCAAACAGCCCTGGAAAGTACCCGTGTTCAGAGAAAATATTTTGGCGTGTTCAGACAAAGACTGAAAAGGAAAAAAAAAACAAAAAACCTTAAAGCTAGGAAGAATCTCAACCTTCCAGCAATATACCGGTTCCAACCACATGGTCAAAGCAAGGTAGAAGTGGTTAAAAACAAAAAGATAAAATGTTCTACACGGGTCCAGATCTGAATGCAAATGAAAAAAATGTGGCTCTGTTTGAAAACTGCAGCCAGCAAACAACATCCAACCAACCTGCAGAATCTTGAGTAAATCTACCAGGTAGAAAAGACAAAAAAAAAAAAAGTCACTCCCAAAAGTGTGCAAAGCTGGTAGAAACTTACTCCAACAGACTGCTACTGCAGAAAAAGATAATTCTACAAAATATAAGACTGAAGGGATTGAATAGTTCTGAATTTAAACAAACAAAAAACATCTGCTGGCAAATAATGAATTTTGATTTCATTTTGTTTTGTGATTAATGACTAGAATCCAGACAAATCTGATGGCTGTGGGTTGAATAGGTTTACAAGGCACTGTAGGTATTTCTTTCCTAAGGTGGCCTTTACTGCATCACTGCCAGTCACCCAAGCAGGCAATCTGGTTTAGAACAGGAACTACCTTGTTTTAGCATTTTTCTGTGAACGCCTCATCTTCTGAGTAGTACTACATAGTGTGCAGTACCAATGAAAACTTACGACACCCACTTCTATGAAGTGTTTTTATTATTATTTTTTTTTCAGTAACATGTCATAGGTGTTTAGAACGTTTCTTCAGATCAGGAAAAAACATACAGTGGAATGGCAAGCTATGATTAAACTTATTCAATTAACTGGTACTGCACTTTAAGAATCTTAGCCATATTTTTAACAGTATTTGCATAGACATTAAGGAAGAAAACCAGACACTCACACTATGGCATTTACTCCTCGACAGTACCGTTCCCACATGCTCCTAAACCTGGGCTGTCCCCCTATATCCCAAATCTGGAGAGAATGACAAAATCAGATTAGACTGAAGCATGCACATCATCTTCTAAGTCCTAGTCCTCCATGCATTAAATTAGAGATTTGCTACAGGAGACAGGAAGTGGGAAACTGTACCTTAATTGTGACATTTCCTTTTGTGACCTTCCGCATGTTGAATCCAACTGTTGGGATCATGTCTTCGCTGAATTGTCCAGACTAAAAATTAAATTGAGGGGAAAGAAAAAAGTTTCTGATTACAGGTTCCATTAGTCTTAACACTGTTGTATTTCTCTGTTGACTTATTTTCATGATTAACTCCTTGAACATACCAACAACTGCAAGAGAAAGAGAGACTTTGGTATATTCACTTATTCGTGAAATGTTATTGCCAGCTGCCAACTGTTACCTCAAACAGGAACATAACCTCACTTCATCATGATTTACTTGATCTCTTTTCGAGACTGAATATCTATGATCTTATCTATATCCTGTTAGCACAGAGGTACACATGACAAAGTGTTTCTCTGCATTTTTGTTTAAATACTGCATATTTGAAGAGAAGGAGCACCACACTGCTTTTTTAAGGTTCCTCTTTGAACATTTTTCATTGCTTTTAGAATACTAATAAACATTTCTAAACCATATCATTGCAAATTTAGTTTCAATCCTCACTAGACCCCAAACATGTGTATGTTCATACTCTATACATATATATATATGGCCAAAAGTGTGTGGACGTGACCATTAAACCCACATGTGCTTGTTGAACACCATGTTCCGTTACCATAGGCATTCACACAGGGCTGACCCTGTCTTTGCTGCCGTAACACCTCCGCCTGTCTAGGAAGGCTTTACACTGAATTTTGGAACATTGACTCTGGGGATTTCTGCCAATGGATCCACAAGAGTTTCAGTTCATTTGAAGGCTGTTCAGTGGGGTTAGGTCAGGGATGTGTGCAGGCTACAACAAAAAACTTTGGCAACCCGTGTCTTCCTGGAACTCGCTTTGTGCAGTGTTATGCTGGAATATGTTTGAGCCTTTAGGATCCAGTGAAGGGAAATCCACAGAGTACTAAGACATCCTAAACAATTTTGTTCTTCCACCTTTGGGGCAACAATACACAACAGTACACAACCAGATATGAGACACTATTTGCTAAGGTTTGTGTGACCTGCACAGAACCTTGACCTAAACCCCACTAAACACTGTAATGCTGACTATGTTTCATGGCTGAAATGGCAAATGCCCACAGCCATTGGTCCTATTGGAAAGCCTTCCCCAGAACTGTGGAAGCTGTTGGAAAAGCAAAGGGGTGAACAACACCTTGGTTATAGAATGGAATGACCGTTGGGTGACCACATACATTTGGCCATACAACACAAACAAATAAGACATTTTTGTGGTTAGGGATTTGGGGTGCATGAGAGCAGATGAACTAGATTTTCTCTATGCAATGAATCAACAACAACAACAAAAAAATCAGGGATAATACTGGATTATTAATAAAGAAATGTACATCACTAGCAGAGTCTTTAAATTCAAATTCAGTGTTTTTAACAGATTTTAAAGACCTGGCCAAATGAAGATTAATACCAGACCAAACTTTATATACTTCTAAAAGAAAAAGAAAATATCCTGAAATGCTTTTTTTTTTTGCATTTCAACCAAAAGAAATGTTATAGCATTTTAAAGTTTCCCAAAAGAAAAAAAAAGGGAGAAAATTATGATCACGTTTTTAAAACTTCTAAATGTACTTTAAGAAGTTTTGTTAGATAAGTGTGATTTCCTCATACAGTGAACGGTGAATTTTTTTTATCATGGCAAAATGGACATAAGTCGAATTAAGTCAGTTTCTGATCAAAATGTCTGTTATATATCTGCTCACTCTCAAAACACACGTTGTACAGATAACAGTAGAGATACATTATAAAATGTTTAAATGGCATAATAAAGTTATGAAATTTTATTCTAAATAACTTACTGGGTTAATTGCTTTAAAATGAGGTATTGATTCAGTACTGCAGAAGGAACAAACAGTCAACAGTTTTAACAGTGACTTTTACCTCAGCTGATTAAACTGAGCTGAGTAAACGTTTCCCGTTATTTTGGTGTCTTTCCAGTGGAGCTGGAATGGAGTCTTTATCTAGAATTTCTTCCCTTTTCACTTTTGAAGTAGACAGACTTTAAAATGTTAAAACATTTTGGCTACATGCAAAAGAGGAATAATGTTTGAGTTCTGAAAAGACAAAAAGAGTGAGCATGAAGCTCTACATTTGCGCCCACTTGTCCCTGTACGACTTAATCCCATTACAGGTAAAACATTTCATCTAAACTCCCCAGCTCCAGGGAACAAAATAGCTTTTCACACGTACAAGTTGTTGTTTTTATTAAGAACTGGTATGTCAGACCATCATCACGGTCAATGTGACAAATCATAGACCTGTACCACAATTAAAGGTTTTAGAAACCTGCTGGACAATGAAGGCACAACAAATCTACACATTTATCGTTTGATAAATTAGTTGAACAAATTATAAAAGGTGAACATGAGCATCCATCATGGCAGAAAATATGCTTGTTGTGCACCCAAGACTTCAGAGAAATCGGACTCTCATCGCAACAACATGACCGAGTGTTTTTTTTTTTGCAAGTGTTCGTATAGATGGTAAGCAGATGCCAAACCGCAAAAAGAAAAAAAAAAGGAAAACAAGATGCTTGTTTTAGTTTGAATAGGCGTTTATCATATGATTTTTCCTCCATTATCAGTGCAACAGAACAAAGATATGAACAGCAGCGTGTATTTTCAGAGTTATCATCTTGTGCCACTGACATCTACAGTACTGTGCAAAAGCTTTACACAGGTGTGAAAAAAATGACAAAGTAAAAATGCTTCAAAAATATATATTTTAATTGTTTATTTTTATGAATTTACAAAATGCAAAGATAGTGAACAAAGGAAAAATCTAAATCATATCAATATTTGGTGTGACTACCCTTTGGCTTCAAACCAGCATTTTGTACACTTTGTACACTAGCACAAAATCAGGGATTTTGTAGGATCCAGTTACAGCAAGCAGGTGCTAATGATCATCAGTTTCTTATGTAGGTTGAAACAGTCAATAAGTGAAACAGAAACAGTTGTGTAGGAGGCTTAAAACTGGGTGAGGAACATCCAAACTCTGCAACTAAGGTGAGATTTTGGAAGACAGTTTCAAGTCACAGGTCATACAAAATGGCAAGTCTGAGCACAGCAACAAGACACAAGCTAGTTGTACTGCATTACATTTCAAAGCAGACTGGGGTTTCAAGATGTGCTGTTCAAGCTATTTTGAAGTGGCACAAAGAATCGGGCAATGTTGAGGACTGTAGACGCAGTGGTTGGCCAAATAAAACTTAATGCAGCAGATAAACATATCATGCTCCCCTTCTACATCGGAAGATGTCCAGCAGTGCCATCAGCAAAGAACTGGCAGAAACCAGTGGGACCCAGGTACACCCATCTTTCGTCCAGAGAAGTCATACCTTTGATGTGGAAACAAGGCTAAGCAACTCACCTAGGGCTGAAACGATTCCTCGAGTAACTTGAGTAATTCGAATACAAAAAATCATCGAGGCAAATTTGTTGCCTCAAAGCTTCGTTTAGTCCATTTACTGTAACTACACACAGAGCGCTGTGTTTCCCCACGGACCATTATTACTGACGCACAACCTGCTAAACTCGGGGAGAAAAGATTCAGGCCAAAGAAAACGGCAGAAAGTTTTCAAAGTTTGGGATCATTTCAAACTAAAACAGAAAGAAAACTCCGTACAGTGTGATTACTGCAAGATTGAACTGGTTTACCACAACAGTACAAGTTCGATACTACAACATCTCATTCGAAAACACACAGTCCACGGAGTCGACACAAGCTAATGTTAGCGTTTGCACTTAGCTTAAATCCATATGACTGCTAGTTGAAATTAAGGCCCGTAAAAATGTATGTGGATTATGGCTACATGTAGTGACTATTTAAGACCACAAATCAGTATGGTGGCTAGGTATGACGTCCCTAATTTAGCTAAGTTTTGTGAAAGCCTAAACGTCATTCATGTTGATAGCCTCACTCTCTCTCTGTCTCACACACACACACACCCCAGTATATTCAGAGACATTTAAGAGTGTTTATTCCCCAAATAACTAATTTAATGTTACAGATAAACGTGTTTTTCTTTATTTTATGCGTATGGAGTCTTGCTCTTTTTCCAAGTTACCTTCCTGTCCACTAATGTTTGCCTCTTAGAAAAGCCACAAAGTCTTTCAGGAAGACGGTAAAGGCTTATGTCATGCTTGAGCTGTAGTTAGACTGAAACTTGAAAGTTAAGTTGCACAACATAAATGCAATGTTTAGGTATTATTATTATTTTGTTTTAGGCTGTACTATGTTTAAGCTTTTTTTTAAGTAATTAAGTTTTTATTTATTATTTATATTTGCATTTTGAATGCAATATGTCAATTAAATGCACTAAATGGGTTCAGATTTTATTTTCATTTTTCTAAATAGGAAACAACTTAGTTATTGATTTTAAGAGACCTGTCTTATTTTCTCTTGCATATTTAGTATTCCTCTTTAATGAAGAAAAAGTACTTTATCCGATTACTCGATGGAATAATCGGTAGAATATTCGATTACTAAAATAATCGATAGCCGCAGCCTTAAACTCAACTATGCAGGAAAACATAAGAATTGAGGTGCAAAAGACTGGCAGCATGTGCTCTGGACTGATGAGTCAAAATGCGAAATATTTGGCTGTAGCACAAGGATGGAGAGTGGTACAATAATGAGTCTCTGAAGGCAACAGTGAAGTATGGTGGAGGTTCCTTGCAGGTTTGGGGCTGCATTTCTGTAAATGGAGTTGGAGATTTGGCCAGGATTAATGGTGTCCTCAATGGTGTTAAGAAATACAGGCAAATACTTATCCATCATGCAATACCATCAGGGAGGCATCTGATTGGTCCCAAATTTACTCTGCAGCAGAACAACGACCCCAAACATACAGCCAACGTTATTAAGAATTATCTTCAGCGAAGAGAAGAACAAGGAGTCCTGGAAGTGATGGTTTGGCACCCACAGAGCCCTGATCTCAACATCATGGAGTCTGTCTGGGGTCACATGAAAAGACAGAAGGCAGCCTACATCCATCTGTGGTTAGTTCTCCAAGATGTTTGGAACAACCTACCTGTCGAGGTCCTTCAAAAACTGTAGGCAAGTGTACCTAGAAGAATTGATACTGTTTTGCAGGCAAAGGCTAATCACACCAAATTCTGGCGTGATTTGAATTTCTCTTCTGATCATTAATTTGCATTTTGTTAGTTGATAAATACTTTTATTTTTTTTATTTTTTAAACATTCTTACTTTATAGCCTTTTTTCCACAGCTGCCTGTATACCATCTACAGCCGTGGCCAAAAGTTTTGAGAATGACACAAATATTAATTTCTACAAAGTCTGCTGCTTCAGTGTTTTTATATCTTTTTGTCAGATATTACTTATATGACTATGGTATACTGTAGTATAATTACAAGCATTTCATAAGTGTCAAAGGCTTTTATTGACAGTTACATTAAGTTAATATTTGCAGTGCTGACCCATCTTTTTCAAGACCTCTGCACTTTGCCCTGGCATGCTGTCAATCAACTTCTGGGCCACATCCTGACTGATGGCAGCCCATTCTTGCATAATCGACGCTTGGAGTTTTTCAGAATTTGTGGGTTTTTGTTTGTTCACCCGCCTCTTGAGGATTGACCACGAGTTCTGAATGGGATTAAGGTCTGGGGAGTTTCCTGACCATGGACCCAAAATTTCCATGTTTTGTTACACTAGCCACTTAGTTATCACTTTTGCCTTATGGCAAGGTGTTCCATCATACTGGAAAAGGCATTGTTCGTCACCAAACTGTTCTTGGATGGTTGGAAGAAGTTGCTCTCGGACGATATTTTTGTACCATTCTTTATTCGTGGCTGTGTTCTTAAGCAAAATTGTGACTGAGCCCACTCCCTTGGCTGATATACAACCCCACACATGAATAGTCTCAGTATGCTTTACTGTTGGCATGACACAGGACTGATGGTAGCGCTCACCTTTTCTTCTCCAGACAAGCTTTTTTCTGGATGCCCCAAACAATCGGAAAGGAGTAGAATCTTTAGCAGTCCAATCCCTGTACCCTTTGCAGAATATAGGTCAGTCCCTGATGATTTTCCTGGAGAGAAGGAAGGCTTCTTTGCTGCCCTTCTTGACAAAAAGGCCATCCTTCAAAAGTCTTCACCTCACTATAGATGCAGATGCACACTCACCTGCCTGCTGCCATTCCTGAGCAAGATCTGGACTAGTGGTGCCCCGAACCCGCAGCTTGAATCAACTTTAGTAGACAGTCCTGGCGATTGCTGGACTTTCTTGCTGAAGTGTTCTTCACAACAGTTGAACCTCTCTCCTTGATGTTCTTGATGATCTGATAAATGGTTGATTTCAGTGCAATCTTACTAGCAGCAATAACCTTGCCTGTGAATCCCTTTTTGTACAAAGCAATGATGACTGCACGTATTTCCTTGCAGGTAACCATGGTTAACAGAGGAAGAACAATGATTTCAAGCACTCCTTTTAAAGCTTCCGGTCTGTTGTTCTAACTCAATCAGCATGACAGAGTGATCTCCAGCCTTGTCCTTGTCAACACTTTCATAAGTGTTAACGTAAGAATCAATGACATGATGTCAGCTGGTCCTTCCATGGAGGCCTGAAATGCAGTGGAAATGTTTTTTGGGGGGGATTAAGTTCATTTTCATGGCAAAGAGGGACTTCAATTTATCTGATCACTCTTCATAACATTCTGCAGTATATGCAAATTGCCATCATAAAAACTGAGGCAGCAGACTTTGTGAAAATTAATTTGTGTCATTCTCAAAACTTTTGGCCATGGCTGTAGATATACCCTTTTATCCAAGTGTTTAATTTTTAAAATTCCTTACCATGTACTGGGCTTGCACCCTTCAATAAAAATCAAACTTTTCGATACACAACTTCAGGCGAATTAAAATGATGATGATCATAAAAATAATAATAATAATAATAATAATAATAATAATAATAATAATAAAAAAGAACAATAAAAAAAAAATTAATGTAAAAATAAAAATTCCCTTCCCATTTGATTTTACTGGTGTTTTAAAGGCAGACTAAATATATTAAATTACAATAATTTTAATTAAAACAGATCTTTTTTTAATAAAAAATCCAGCGGACCTGGCAACCCCGAAAAATCATACATACTCCCACCGTCCAAAAAAGTACATCAATACTTGGGTATGTGGTAACTACTGCTAATTTGTCAAGTTCCCCTCCTCTGTAGAAAGCTCAGTAACGTGAGCCCTGTGGCTGCCAATGCGCATAATACCACATGATCAAAGACATCACATGACTCACACTGCCTCAGCCGAGCTGTGTGCGTCTTGTGACTTACAGTAACCTCCTCCTCGCCTGGTCAGAACGTAAGCCAAATACGTGTGTGTACAAATATGAGTGCGCACAAACACACGCACAAACACCTACAGTAAAAGCATTAAGGCTACAAGGTGTGATTGAAATAAGCAAAAACAAAATGTCGGGTTTGAGTTTAGATGAGAATATTTTTTATATATATATATATATATATATATATATATATATATATATATATATATATATATATATATATATATATATATATATATATATATATATATATATATATATATACACATACATACACACACACACATACATACACACATACATACACACATACTTTAAGTTGTCATTTCTTTTAATAAACCAAGTCTCAGTCTAATATTAAAATATGCACTGCTGTGTTTTTCATCTTGCAACAACTCAATCCACCTCAGGAAAAGTTCCCATCTATATACTGTGCAGAAGATTATGGCTTTTTAAATCCTGGCTATGAGCACTAAGAGAAGACTAGTTTTAAGCCTCTACGCTACCTCAGAGCCACATCACTAAAGTCAAACGCTGTCTCAGTCAGGTGTTCTGTGGTGAAATTCAAGTAATTTTCCCTTCACAAAAGAGGAAGCTTAGAGGGGCCAAAGGGTATATAAGAGACCAGAATTACTCCAAAGTCATTTCGCCATGCAAGCTTGTTTCCACATATGACACGCAGTAACAGGAACTAGTCAAAACTGATATTCACTCTCAAGCCAAAGTGTTTAGTCGGGAGCACTGCAATTAGATATTGAAAGTTTCTTCAGTATCTTTCAACACTACATGGAAAGTATATAATGTTCAATACTTTCAGCACTAATCTGATGATGATGTATTCTGCCCACAGACAAATCAAACAGCTCATGTTAATTTGACTCAACTCAACCAAACCAGCATACAAAAAGGTGTATTCTCCAACCGGGGTGGGCAGAATTCCTCCCACTTCACCGGCACACCACTTTATTAGGGCTAATAACTAACTCAGGCGCATGATTAATGGATATTCCTGTGAATCATGAAGCTCGTGACACTGAATTTGCTTCCTCACAACTGCCATCCCAACAAATGGTTTTTACTTAACCTAATTTTGAAGGAGCTTGGTGATCAAACCAGAGATGAGCGTTAAAAACGAGAAACACATTAGTGTTAGGAACTGATGCTGGTAAGCAGTGTATGCACGCTACACATGGTGTGACTGTCTCTCAGCTGCATTAAATGCCATGGCTCACAGTCATACAGGATTGGTTTATAATTATATCTGCAAATTTTAATTTTTACGGAGATCTTTAGGTAGAGAATTTTGCTCGGACAGCAGCAACTCGGCTCCTCAGTCCTGACTGACGAGCGATCAATGTCTATAAAGTCTTATTTTCCAAAAGATGCTAAAAGAATATATTTGTATTTCTAAAAAATCAGAAATTATGACATATGTTATTTATACATTTCTGTCCAAAGAAGTACACTTTGGTATAGAAAATCATGACAGTTTGCCTGATATCAAAGTCAATTTACACTGCGAAATCCTACATGATGGTATATGATGTTACAATGAGTGAATCATTTAAGCAACGTTTGACATTTTTAAGCACAACAAATTCTTACTCCCTGCTGGTCTGTGTTGTAGATTCACAATTACAGACTGCTGCTTCTTTTATTTCTCATCGTGCTACTTTTTGGAAAAAGAAACTGCAGTCACAGGACTCAGCATTTACATAGACAGGTACCTGATAACACTTGTGCCATTGCTACCATACCACTACAACCTGTGTCAGTGTCTCTGCTATGCTAAGAAAAATCCACCACCCAAATAATATCTGGTTAGAGGTTGTCTAGCAGTGGTCGCTTTCCACTGACAAATGTGGCAGGGAAAAGTGAGAACAGTCAGAACTGGGCTACAGTCATCTCCACTAAAAGATAATATACTCAGAATTTCCACCCTTTAGGTAGATTAAAAACACAAGCAGCACAATCTCAACTGAAAATTCCAATTCAGAAAGGTCTCCTGAACCCCAGCTCCAAATAACAAGTCAAAATAACAAGGCTGCTCACAGCATCAACAGCAGAGAAGCGGCACTTCTTGATTTTTCAATGGAATTATCCCGTACAGAATATTTGCTTTAGATCAACCACCATACAGACATGTTATGCACCTTCTGTACAGGTCACTGAATACATATACATATCACTAACCATAGCTTGCTAACAAAAGAGGAACATATAGGTGCATGTTTTTTCCTTCACTTTATAGCTCAAGCTCACATGCGTCAAAATTAGCACAAGATATCATATATGAGTATGCTTGACTAAGCTTCCTTGAAAGCAGCCCAGTGTTTTTATGATGATGTTTGGTTTTAACACGCCAGTCTTTGCGTACAGTTGCTTAGACATCATGCTGTGTCTTCAGTATATAGTTGTTGTGTCTTGTACCAGTGTTTTGTCTTACCCATGAATCCTCTGCATTTACACTTCACTTTTGCTCACCCATTAATTCATACTTCTCTCTGTGCTCTAATGTTGGCAGCCCTGATTATAAGATTATTTCAGTTCCTGACAAGATCATTTACAGCATAAGCAAACGATAACATTATACTAGAAGCATTAGTAGGATTTTTTTAAGCATAAATGTTGTTATGGTCAGATCTTTTAGTGAGACAGGACAAATCACCTGTGTGCAAGTATATGGATTGGAGAAAGGCAGATTTGACTTTGCATCGAAGTTTCACTTTGTTCAGGATCTAAAAGCTTAAGCATTACTTCAGCTTGTCTCCAAATACAAGGCTGACAAACCGGCAGAACATGTCGATTATTTGTCGTGGACTGACAACGCAGCAAGACGTAAAACAAACAAAAGAATGAGGCAAGACTGAGACACTAAGCTCATAAGTTAAAATTAACAAGAGAGAGGTACTCGGAAAAACAGGGGTTTTACGCCAAAAAACACACACACACAAAACTTCTGCAGTCTGATTTACCCGTGATATTTTTTTTAGCTAATTTCCTAGCTGATAATGAAGATGTCGGGGCTGATGAGCAAGTTGTTTACTTTACTTAACACCGCACGCATTACGTCACCGGGACAGATGAACGTGCCATAAACAAGTATTAGCAATGCACTTCCAGTAACGCAGCTGTGTCCAAGGCCCAGTATGATCGGTTCGGATTAGCTAATCAGCAGCATGACACTGCCTGTTCGAAGCTAGCTAGCTAGCTAACCTAGCACGTCTAGCTCGATACTCTCTGTATAATATCTGCTATCTGCTTATGACTTACAGCTACTAAACTAGCTGTGGGGAAAACGACGTTACTTTTTTTTTATATAGCCAATAGCAAGATTACAGCTACAAGCTTTAGGCCACATATAACCAAGCTAGCCAAGTTCGCTAGCTAAGGCTACCAAGTTAACTAGCTGATAGTAAAGACGTGTTGCTGCTTCTTTACCGAGATTCAGTGATTTTATATTTTAACGTTTTAGATATGTCAGATATATCTAGTTACATTCATGACAACCTGGATGACATTCTTAGACATGTATCAACCAGCGGGTTAGCAACTGCTAGCTAGCTAAGCTAACTTACAAACAGGGGATGATGAAAACACTTACAGCTATCACATTGACAAACGTGGTTTTCCCCGAATACTGAAGCCCAACAAGCGTTAACTCCATCTCCTCCTTCCAAAACAGGGACTTAACCCAGTCTAGGAAACGATTAATAAGCGCCAACATTTCCGCGACTGATAAATTCCACCGCTTTGGCTTTGTTTGTCTCGGCGCAGTCGGGCTGTGAGCGGTTGCAAGAGCGTAATGTTTGGGAGGAACTGCGCGCTTGTCATATGACCCTGATGCGATTACTATTACTGCTGCTCCACACTGTTGCTCATTAAGCACCGCCAGCTCCTCTGGAACGGAAATAAACACTTTAAAGTTGCAATAAATTCATTCTGAGATGCAGAGCAAATACGTAGAAATAAAATTGAAAGTATTTAAAGTAGTTCGAATAATACTTGTGTCTTTAACACAACATATGCAGTATAACATACGGTGCATACAGTGTCATACATTAGTAGTCAGTAGTTTTTGCAAGTTTACAACCTGGCTATGGGATATGTCTCCATCACAGTGTAAAACAGCTCTCTTAGAAAGAAGTACACATACATTATACAAATTATACATGTGCAAAATATGGGAGGCATTTGTGGCTCAGTGGTAGGTTTCTCGCCTATCATGCGGAAGGCCCGGGTACGATTCCCAACCCCAGCCACTGGATGCAGTGCCGGTCCCAAGCCCGGAAAAATGGGAGGGTTGTGTCAGGAAAGGGCATCCGGTGTAAAGCATTTGCCAAGTTGTTGTGCGGACCAGTCGTCCGCTGTGGCGACCCCGAACAGGGAGCAGCTGAAAGCAACTTCATACATGTACAAAATAACTCAGTTTGTTAAATAGATGTGGTCAGCCATGATGCAGGGCCCCTGGAGCAGAAAGAATTAAGGGTTTTGCTCAAGGGACAAATAGTGGCAGCTTTGCAGTGCTGGGGTTTGAGACACCAACTTTCTTCTGATCAATAAACCTTTCACCTTTCAGCCACTGAGTCACTGAGTTTAAAGAAAAAACCAAAACAAAATCAAGGTAGTTCCCTACTACCACAAATGCTGCAGTCAAGATTCCCACATTTGGGGAATTTTTTAGGGGTCCGCACAACCAGAGTAAATGAAATCATCAAATGTTTTGTTTGATGACACCAAAATTGAAATTTATGGCCTTGGTTCAAAGCATTATACACCGATCGGCCATAACATTATGAGCACTGACAGGTGAAGTGAATAACACTGATTATCTCCTCATCATGGCACCTGTTAGTGGGTGGGATATATTAGGCAGCAAGTGAATATTTTGTCCTTAAAGTTGATGTGTTAGAAGCAGGAAAAATGGGCAAGCGTAAGGATTTTAGCGAGTTTGACAAGGGACAAAGTGTGATGGCTAGACGACTGGATCAGAGCTGAGCAGTCTGTAGTGGTCAGTATCTATCAAAAGTGGTCCAAGGAAGGAACAGTGGTGAACCGGCGACAGGGTCATGGGCGGCCGAGGCACGTTGATGCACATGGGGAGCGAAGGCTGGCCCGTGTGATCCGATCCAACAGACGAGCTACTGTTGCTGAAATTGCTGATGAAGTTAATGCTGGTTCTGATAGAAAGGTGTGAGAATACACAGTGCATGACGGGTCAGGTCTGTTTTGTCATAATGTTATGCCTGATTGGTGTATTTCATGATCTCTACAATAAAGCATGATGGTGGTAGCATCATGTTATAAGGATGCTTTTCATCTTACAGACTAGGACAGGTTTTGAGATGAGAACATGGGCTTCACATAGCTTGCTGTCAACCCTGACATATTTTCCTGGACCCAGCAAATTCAATCCAAAGTCATATCATTTTATGTTCAGCGATATAAAGAAAAACCCAAGAGCCATCATGATGTGAGCCACCCAACATCATGTGACCCACAGGATCTAAAGCACATTATAGGTTTATGTTCATGAAAGCAGAATCAGAAAAACAAGTATGGCTTTTTATAGAAGGGTAGCTAGGTAACAGTCTCTTCTCTCCAAAAAATATGAGTGCATGATTATGTAAAATTAAATTAAAAAAATTAAATGATTAAATTTCCTCTGAACAAACCACAAAAGTTCTGGAACAATATCCTTTGGACTGATGAGACCAAAGTGGAGATGTTTGGTCAACATGCAGAGTACCATGTTTGGCAAAAAGAAACAGACACAGCATATCACTATAAAAAAAAACCCAATACCAACTCTCAGGCATGGTGGTGGAGGGGTGATGATTTGGGCTTGTTTTGCAGCTACAGGGTCAGGGACACTTGCACTCATTGAGACATCTATGAAGTTCACTTTATAGCACAATATTCTTAAGACAAACTTGAGGCCATCTGTCCAGCAGCATAAGCATGTCCGAAATTTGAAATTAAGGAATGCAACAGGGTAATGATCCCAAAACACACCAGCAAATCAATCTTAATGGCTAAAGATTTTTTTTTTCCTTAATTCAAGGTGTTGGAATGACAGAGCACCAAATGCTATCCACTGCACCACTGTGCCACACTTTTTATGGTGCTAGGCAGGATGTTTAAAGATAGGAATATTTCTTTTTACAAACCAAACCCTGATTGATATTTTTCCAGAACTTTGTCCTGGAATTTTGATACTATATTAATATATTTATATTATTAATATTAAGATCATATCATACTTTAATTGCACACAGGTAGACTCTAATTATTTGACTTCTAATGACACAAGCACTACTTCTTCTTCTTCTTCTTTCGGCTTTTCCCTTCAGGGGTCGCCACAGCGAATCATCTCTCTCCACCTATCCCTATCTTCTGCATCCTCAACCCTTGCACCCACTAGCTTCATATCCTCATTTATTACATCCATATACCTCCTCTTTGGCCTTCCTCTTTGCCTCCTGCCTGGCAGCTCCATGTCCAACATTCTCCTACCAATATACTCACTCTCCCTCCTCTGAACATGTCCAAACCATCTTAATCTGGCCTCCCTAACTTTGTCCCCCAAACGTCCAACATGAGCTGTCCCTCTGATGTACTCATTCCTAATCCTGTCCAATCTTGTCACTCCCAAAGAGAACCTCAACATCTTCAGCTCTGCTACCTCTAGCTCTGACTCCTGTCTCTTCCTCAATGACACTGTCTCTAAACCATACAGCATGGCCGCTCTCACCACTGTCCTGTACACCTTGACACAAGCACTACTACACAAGAACTAATTCAGGCATTACATAGAAAGAGGGATTAAATACTTACGCAATCATAAGTATTGGCTTTAATGCAATGCAATTCCAATTAAGTCCATTTCAGTTTGTAAAACTGTAAAAAAAAAAAAAAAAAAAAGAAAAAAAAGTGGGAAAGTTCACTATATACACTGTGCACTGTAGCTGCAAAAAAACAGCATTGTAAAATCAAAAAGTTTTTAAAAACTAAACTTAAATTATATTAATAAGTCTTTTTCTAATACCATTTTTACCATTACCAACACAGTGGCTGATATCACAGAACTATACAACTGATAAAATAACAAAAAATTGAATGAAAAATTAGGGTTAGCGATGGTTTACGAGTTGGTGAGCACTTCATCCTTTGTTTGTGCCATGTACAGTATTTAAGTATTTATGCCATAAACCATTCTCAAGTATTTCCAATGAACTTCTCTGATTTTTCTAACAGCTATTGCACATATTTTAGGTAATAACACTACAGCATTTGAAAACACTTTGTTTTATCTGTATTGTTTCACCTAAAATGGTCAAAAGAATTCTGAAATAGCTTTCTTTTATCCCAGCCCTGAATACTTAAAATAATGCAAAGGTACAACTAATCACTGTTTAATAACATTTACTGTATAACTACAGTCATAAATACAATAAATTGTCAATATCATTATCATTGTAAATCATATTTGTTATTAGTACATTATTATTACATTCATATTATGTTTACATACATTTATTCCACGGACATCCATTCATCCATTTTCTATACCTGCTTATCCTACTACTGGGTCACAGGGAACCTGGAGCCTGTCCCAGGAGACTATGGGCACAAGGCAGGGTACACCCTGGACAGGATGCCAGTCTATCGCAGGGCCTTCCACAGACATGTTTTATTTAATTTACATAAGTGAGTCAATATAATTCAGTTAGTTGCACAGTGAAAAGGTGCATTAGAACAAATAATTAATCAACCAGAAGCAAGTGCATGAGAACTGTAATAAGAAAATTAAACACAATAATGGGGTTGGTAAGTGCTAGTATGTTAAAATGCTACAAATGTTCATCACAAAACAATCAAAAAAATCATTTCAATCATATTCCATGATGATGGATATTAATTGTGCATCTAAGTCAAAGGAACCTGGTTTACGTAAAAAAGAAAAACAACCCAAAAAACAAATAGAACATAAACACACAAGAGGAGAGATAAAGGTGGTTTTGTATCAATGTTCATACGTGGACAGAGTCACTATATCTTCGGGGGTTTGTTGAAGACTGTGAGGCAACATGCTTGAGAGTTAATAAGTCTGCTGCAGATCCAGGAGTGAAATATTCGGCTTGAGGACTTCTTACACACATTCCACAGTTCCTACCTAAAGTTTCAGAATGGTTGGTTCCCTATTCAGACTGTGGATCTGTTTCTGAGTTGATGTAGCTGAAACCACAGAGGTTACACATTTACACTCCCATTTCTTCTTTAGACAGCTTGCAGCTTGTACACTCATCAGAAGGAACTTTCAGGGAACTTGAGGTTGGAGCATATTCTGCCAAATGAAGTAAAAAATTCCATGTCACACACATTTTTACCTCAAATATAAACGAACATAAGATTTTGTGGCATTTTGTGGTATATTGGTTATGACACTATCATGGTACATATGTTTCCACTAATCTAAGAGAGTCTTGTACATTCCAATACTAAATGCCCGCTTTCACAGAACGAGGTAGCTTCACTGAGACAATGGCAGATGAATAAACAAACACCTTCTCCTTTAGTTTGTCAGCAAGTACAAAATCACTAACTGTTCCAAGATTCCATGACCTTTTTTTTTTTTTTGCTCCAGTTATTACTCACTCCTAAAAGCTTATTGTGTCATGGTGCTCATGATTTGTTTCCCATCTAGGAACCAGAGCATGGATGTTCCAGATCCTGAAATCTATAGGCAGAATGGTGTACAAAATTTCCAGCTGTCCCACATCTAATGCTGAGCTTACATTTCCAATGGAGCATTTTGAAAAAAAAAAATGTCCTGAATTAGAGTTGCACAGTTAATTGATTTTTTTTTTCTTCATGATTTACAATTCCTTACGAATGTAACCGGCAGTACAGATATGCCATTTGAGAACATGAAAATAAATTCCATATATACATATACATAAAGTATACAGAATTACACTAAGCATCATATCTAAAACACAGGGTGTCCCAGAACTAATAACATCTATAAAAACTGTACATACTCATTTTCTATAGTATCCAAGATGTGCCATGATGATACAGAATATTGTGTTATTTGACTGCACAGAGTGGCCAAATAAATGTTTGATGTCACTTACTTTTCTTCGTTCTCTGTTCTCTGGTCCTCTGAATGCACAGATAAATAAGTATAGTCAGGCAAACCCAAAGAGTGATGGCTAAACACACCACCAAGCCATTAGTAGTCATCAAGCCGTTATTATTTTTTGTGTCTGTTAAAACAGGACAGTTAAATATGAGTCACAGAATTAATAATAATATAAAACAATGCCATTGTTATTTATTAATTTGCTAAAGAATCTAAAAAATGTCATATTGATTGTTCAGGGATTTAAACTTACAAGATTTTGAACAGTCACCACTGAATCATTTGAAACTGGTAGACTACATGTTGAAATTGACATTAACAGCGTTCTAAGACTTCTAATCAGGAAAAAATATATACAAGCATATAGCTAAGTAATTTCAGAGTCTTGTTCAAGAGGCTATATCTCTGTGTCTGACTGTGATTTGCGATTTGTAGTAGAGTAGGGAGTTTACTGGATGCAGTGCCGGTCCCAAGCCCGGAAAAATTGGAGGGTTGCGTCAGGAAGGGCATCCGGCGTAAAACCTGTGCCAAGTTGTTGTTCAGACCAGTTGGTCCTCTGTGGCGACTCCGAACAGGGAGCAGCCGAAAGTAGAGTAGGGAGTTTAATCATTCCAGCCAGATGCAGGTGCACAATAAAGCAAAATAGCTTGCTCCAAGGCCTTGGGGTTAGGGTTAGGGAACCCTTACTTCCCATACAATTTAGTACAATTTCTTATGTGACAGCAGTGTAGTACAAGACAATCAGCAGAGCAATGGATTTAATGTGAATTAGGACACTAGTACAAAACCTTAAGCACTGTGCTAAAAATCATTTGAGGATAGAAATTTGTCAATAGATGCCATGTATATGTGAAGATGTAGATATAGCATCACAATGGATGTTTTTACCTTTTATATATATATATATATATATATTGCCAAAATATACTACATGACCTAAGAGTTTCTTTAAACTTCACAAAAAATGTGAAGGATTTATGAATATCAACACAAACATGAATAATAATGTAAATGCAAATTAGAAATGCTCCATATCCTCCTCACATCCCATCCCCACCCTTTCCCCCTGACTATCCTGTGATACTACACTATGATGCTACCAGTGGTGTTCTATAATATTATATCTAAACAAAAAAACTATGGAAAAGTATAATCTTATGCATACTTATTTGGACTAAGTATCTGAAATTGACCAGAGTCAGGAAATGTTTGATGCATAAGAATGTTAAAAGCATTAACTGACCTTGATTAACTGATATTGCTTGCTGGTACTGCGTAAATAAATGTATAGTACAGTGTAGTATGTGGGTAATATTTGTAGATATGTACTTATCTTCCTAGTTAACTGCTGGTATACTCTTGTTTGTCACGGACTGACACAAGCAGAATTTCAATCTGCATCATTTTTCCATTTCATTGTGTGGATATTTATCTGATCTATTTTCAGGTCATGGGGAGCCTGTGCCTATCTCAGGCATCATCGGGCATCAAGGCAAGATACACCCTGGACGGAGTGTCAACCCATCGCAGGTCACACACACACACTCATTCATTCACTCACGCAATCACACACTACGGACAATTTATAGATGCCAATCAATGTAAAATTCATGTCTTTGGACTGGCATACCAGAGTACCTGTAAGAAACCCCCGAGGCATGGGGAGAACATGCAAACTCCACACACACGGCGGAGGCAGGAATCAAACCCCCAACCCTGGAGGTGTGAGGCAAACGTGCTAACCACCAAGCCACCATGCCCCCTCATGTTGCGTCATGATATTCCAAATAATTTATTCTATGTCACCATGTAAGCTTACTTAAAACACATTTTTTTTTATATGGTTTTATATATGTATTTTTGTATATTTTTATATATGTATATATATTACATTGTTATAACACTGTTTTATAACACAGTACAAAACCCAGGGTGGTTGTTTACATGAATTAAATTGTGCAGATTATTGCTTAATTGAGCAGTGTTAATTGAGGTTATACATGTAAAATTACTATTTATGCAAGAACATTTAATGATAATAAATATTAATCACAAGATAAGTGCATGCTCTGTGTCTATAAAGGAAATTGTAATGGCACCAGACTTGTCTGATTGACTGATAAAAGGCACTGACCTGAGCAACTGCATCTTGCATTATGCGTACTGTTTCCAGGAAATATTACATGCAAACCAAGGTTTCTGCAGCTGATTTCAACAACACAGGATCAATGATAAGAATTTGCAGGAACTTAGCAAGAGAGGTGCAATTCTGGTTTGAGTTGTAAATTGACTCACTCTAATACAGGCTTGCACATTTTGTCCTCCTCATCATTGTAGGTTTGGTTCCGACACGGTTCACATTTATATGTAAAGTGAAAATGACCTGTCAAAAGTGCAGACAATTTTATACTAACATTTATATATAACATTTACATTTTATATTAACATTCTGGGGTTTTTTTTCTAATTGTGTGATCAACTTTAAAAATATTTTTGACCCTCACATTTACATGTGCTCATCTACATCATAAGTATGGTATGAGTCAAAAAAAAATTTCCACTCAGAACCACAAATTTCTAGTTGACCATAGCCTTATGGCTTTAGACACCCAGGCAGTGGAAAAAAGTTAAAGCGTGATACAAAGTTGTGAGGGAAGTAATGTCTGCTCTCACCTATTCTCCTGAGTTCTTCACCCTGTTTGCAACGTGGACTGGATAAACATTGAGAACATTTATCATCTTCACACAAAGTATTATTACAGAAGCAGTGATCACCTTTTCCTGTGCACTTCTTACATAGACTCTCATGATTTTTACTGCAGTCTAGTATGGGAAATTCACCTGTGAAACCACACGTATGTCAATGATGATTGTCACTTAAAAATAATCATAAATTACTGTAAAATGCTGATTTCTAGTAACAGTGAAATTTAATTGAAGGGTTTAGTTGAATGCTTTGGTTTAGTATAATACAAACATAAATAGCTAATCTAAAAGACCAAATTTGGCCTTCTAATGTGAAAGAAAAAGAACAAAAGTGACTAAATACATGTTGCTATAGTTGTTAATAACCACAATAATAATCAACAAGACAAATATTCTTGTTTTATAATAAAGTATTATTATTTTATCGTTATTATCAATTTGACCAAATAAGAGCAGGATTATAATAACAGTATAATAACTATAATATCTGCCTTACCTGAAGGGCAGGTTTCACATCTCTTTCTGTATTCAAACTGTGTCTTCCAGTCACAGTCTAAAGCCATGCCCATGGATAAGACACAGCCTATAGCAAACAGTATCACATAGAGTTTCACACTAGCCATTTCTGAAACGAATTACTGAAAGCTAATGCTGTTTACGCCTCTTATATACCACTGTTTGAGTCACTAGATTTCTCAACCCACATAACTAGACCAAGAGTTATCAGGAACTGAAGAGAGAGAGAGAGAGAGAGAGAGAGAGATAGAGAGAGACAGACAGACAGAGAAAGTGAGAGAAGGAGTGATGAGCAGCTGTAGGTGGTGCTATGAGAATATGCAGATATGGAAAATGAGATTTGACTATTTATTTATTTATTTAATACATAAACAAATAAATTAAATAAGTAAATAAATAAACAAACAAACAAACAAATAAATAAATAATGCTGATGATGAATGTAAGAAAGAATTGATGTATGAATTAATTAACACCACTTTGAGACAGCCCCATCAACTCATCTCATCATTAGCGTGTTTGTGTTTGAGTGGCTTGTGGTCAATTTTAACAGCTTTTTCTTTGTAACCAAGGCCATGCTTTTATTTTATGTTTTGTTTTAGACTCATAGTTTCACTGTGGTCATTCTGAGTAATTCAACTTCAGTTTTCTGCACAAAGGAATGCTCTGAATGGCTGTACTATAATTGAAATAATCATGATATTCACTCACTACTGTAAAAAAATGAGAAAAGCTGATTTTAAAAAAGTTTGATTTTTTTTTTTTTACAGCAAATCTAAAAGTCTAAACGGTTAATAAGCTGCTTGCTATCATATGTTTAATAACGGGGCAATGAAGCTCAATTTAATCTATTTTTGTTAAAGCAGGAATGATGTGTGTTGATTCAACATGTTATAGAGATATTTTGATCAATGCATTCTTTTTAACCTTGATGTATAACGTAAGGTGTAAGTAGCAATGAAGTGCATACTAAAACACACAAAATCCTACCAGATTTTGCCTCTTTATACCAGTATACTACAAGCTGCAAGTTATGTGTACAAAATACACCAACATACCACTCAACCTTCATGACTAATATGTAAATACAAAAAAGTGCTGTGGAAACTCTACTCTCATTCCAACAGGCTCGATTTTCTGCCACGAGTGCTTCATAAGTTGCTTAGGTTGTCAAGGAGATTGCGATATTTTAACTAGATTTTTACATTATGCAACCTATTCCGAAGCAGAGAAATGCCATGTGTAAATTGATGTGTTTGCTGTACATTTTGCTATGCGTTTGATATGCTCATGACATTTCCCTTAAAGGCCACAAGACAATTACTTCGATGTCTCTTGTGTCACGTACCTTTAGAAACCACAAGTTTAACACATAACTTAAGTTTTTCAGAGGCAAGCTGGGAATACCCAAATGTTACAGATTACTAGCACTGCAGCTTCTTTGTGGAAATTCTAATTCTGTATAAGGATTTTTATATTGTTATCTGTTAAATGGTAGTTTCACTGTCATAAAATATTTTCTATGCATATAAATGACTGCTCTGTCAGGTTCAGGTTGACTCAGGGTTTTTGTGTGTGTGTGTGTGTGTGTAGAGAGAGAGAGAGAGAGAGAGAGTTCCTGTAAACTGTCCGAACTGATGCATTATTTAACTTGAAAATGAAACATGACCCATTGTGCAAAAACAAGAAAATGCAAAGAAAACACTTCTCTGTAAATCTTGGATTGTTAAAAGTAACACAAACATTAGACATGTTTCACTACATGTGGATATCTCATTTAGACTTTTTAACAGCTCACAAATCACCATGCTCAGAAGCGTGGGGTTAAAGCCCCAGTACTGCTGAGTTTCCACTGTGGGGCCCTTAGATAATGCCCTTAACCATCTCTACTCCACAGGTGGTGTACCATTTCTGACACTTCACTCTGACCTTAGTGTGCTGTAATGTGTATGTGACAAATAAAAGGTTTCTTTTTTGATTGGAATTGCTAGAGTTCACAGTTACTTCTGTTTACTGGGCTAAGGCCTGTAATGCTAGTTAACACTACTAAACTAATACTACTAAACTAAAATACTACTAAACACCACTTAAAGTAATTTATAAACAACATCCGACCCCAACTATGATAATCTAGCCATGGGGGTCACAGTCCAGTGACTTCTGTGCCGGTCCCAAGCCCGGATAAATAGAGAGGGTTGCGTCAGGAAGGGCATCCGGCGTAAAACATTGCCAAATTTAACCATGCGAATCGTCAGTACGAATTTCATACCGGATCGGTCGAGGCCCGGGTTAACAACGACCGCCATCGGCACCATTGACCTACAGGGCGTCGGTGGAAATTGGGCTACTGTTGGTCGAAGAAGTAGAGGAGGGAGGAGAGTGCGCAGACAGAGAGAAAAGAGGAAAGGTAAGAGTGTAGGACTGAGAATAGGAACTCTGAATGTTGGTACTATGACAGGGAAAGGTAGAGAGCTGGCTGATATGATGGAGAGAAGGAAGGTGGATATACTGTGTATACAGGAGACCAGGTGGAAGGGTAGCAAGGCTCGTAGTATAGGAGCAGGATTCAAGCTGTTTTATTATGGTGTGGATAGTAAGAGAAATGGGGTAGGTGTGGTCCTGAAGGAGGAGTTTGTGAGGTATGTTCTGGAGGTGAAGAGAGTGTCAGACAGGGTGATGAGTCTGAAGTTAGAGATTGAAGGGGTGATGTTGAATGTTGTTAGTGGTTATGCCCCACAGGTAGGTTGTGAGTTAGAGGAGAAAGAGAGATTCTGGAGTGAATTAGATGAGGTGATGGAGAGTATTCCCACGGGTGAGAGAGTGGTGATAGGAGCGGATTTTAATGGACATGTTGGTGAGGGGAACACAGGTGATGAGGAGGTGATGGGCAAGTTTGGAGTTAAGGAAAGGAACCTAGAAGGACAGATGGTAGTGGACTTTGCTAAGAGGATGGACATGGCTGTGGTTAACACTTATTTTCAGAAGAGGGAGGAGCATAGAGTGACTTACAAGAGTGGAGGTAGGAGAACACAGGTAGACTACATCCTATGTAGAAGAGGCAATCTGAAAGAGATTAGTGACTGTAAAGTGGTTGTGGGAGAGAGTGTAGCCAGACAGCATAGGATGGTGGTGTGTAGGATGACTTTGATGGTCTGTAAGACGAAGAGGTCAAAGATAGAGATAGAGAAGAAAACCAAGTGGTGGAAGCTGAAAAAGGAGGAATGTTGTGAGGAATTTAGACAGAAGTGGAGGCAGGCTCTGGGTGGTCAGGTAGTGCTGCCAGATGACTGGGAAACTACAGCAGAAGTGATCAGGGAGACAGGGAGAAAGGTGCTGGGTGTGTCATCTGGAAGGAGGAAAGAAGATAAGGAGACTTGGTGGTGGAATGAGGAAGTTCAGGATAGTATCCAGAGGAAGAGGTTAGCCAAGAAGAAGTGGGACATGGGCAGGACCGAAGAGAATAGACAGGAATACAAGGAGTTACAGCGCAGAGTGAAGAGGGAGGTGTCTAAGGCCAAGCAGAAGGCATATATAACGAGTTGTACACTAGGTTAGACACTAGAGAAGGAGAGAAGGACTTGTACAGGTTAGCTAGGCAGAGGGATCGAGATGGGAAGGATGTGCAGCAAGTTAGAGTTATTAAGGATAGAGATGGAAGGGTGCTCACAAGTGAGGAGAGTGTACAGAGGAGATGGAAGGAATACTTTGAGGAGCTGATGAATGAGGAAAATGAGAGGGAAAAAAGAGTAGAAGGGGTGAACTCTGTGGAACAGAAAGTAGATAAGATTAGAAAGGATGAAGTCAGGAAGGCTTTGAAGAGGATGAAAAGTGGGAAGGCAGTTGGTCCTGATGACATCCCGGTGGAGGTCTGGAAGTGTCTGGGAGAGGTGGCAGTGGAATTTTTAGCTAGTTTGTTCAACAGGGTTTTAGAAAGTGAGAGGATGCCTGAGGAATGGAGAAGAAGTGTGTTAGTGCCGATCTTTAAGAATAAGGGTGACGTGCAGAGTTGCAGTAACTATAGGGGGATAAAGTTGATGAGCCATACAATGAAGGTATGGGAAAGAGTAGTGGAAGCTAGGTTAAGGAAGGTAGTGGAAATTTGTGAGCAGCAGTATGGCTTCATGCCCAGAAAGAGCACAATAGATGCAATTTTTGCTCTGAGAATTTTGATGGAGAAGTATAGGGATGGTCAGAGAGAGTTGCACTGTGTGTTTGTAGACTTGGAGAAAGCATATGACAGGGTGCCAAGAGAAGAGCTGTGGTACTGTATGAGGAAGTCAGGAGTAGCAGAGAAGTATGTCAGAGTGGTGCAGGACATGTACGAGAGGAGCAGGACAGTGGTGAGGTGTGCTGTAGGTCAGACAGAGGAGTTCAATGTGGAGGTGGGACTGCATCAGGGATCGGCTCTAAGCCCCTTCCTGTTTGCTATAGTGATGGACCAGTTGTCAGAGAAGGTCAGACAGGAGTCTCCTTGGACAATGATGTTTGCAGATGACATTGTGATCTGTAGTGAGAGCAGGGAGCAGGTGGAGGAAAACCTGGAGAGGTGGAGGTTTGCGCTGGAGAGAAGAGGAGAACAGTCCAGAGTAATGGAGAGTGTGGGAAAGAGGTAAAGAAGCGAGTGCAGGCAGGTTGGAACGGGTGGAGAAAGGTGTCGGGAGTTCTGTGTGATAGGAAAATATCAGCGAGAATCAAGGGGAAGGTGTACAGGACAGTGGTGAGACCGGCCATGCTGTATGGTTTAGAGACAGTGTCACTGAGGAAGAGACAGGAGTCAGAGCTAGAGGTAGCAGAGCTGAAGATGTTGAGGTTCTCTTTGGGAGTGACAAGATTGGACAGGATTAGAAATGAGTACATCAGAGGGACAGCTCATGTTGGATGTTTGGGGGACAAAGTTAGGGAGGCCAGATTAAGATGGATTGGACATGTTCAGAGGAGGGACAGTGAGTATATTGGTAGGAGAATGTTGGACATGGAGCTGCCAGGCAGGAGGCAAAGAGGAAGGCCAAAGAGGAGGTATATGGATGGAATTAATGAGGATATGAAGCTAGTGGGTGCAAGGGTTGAGGATGCAGAAGATAGGGATAGGTGGAGAGAGATGATTCGCTGTGGCGACCCCTGTGTGTGTGCGCTACTCTATGATGCAATGCACCATGTATGTATAGGAGATGCCCTTTTAATATATATACATTATCAGTGGACAACCCATGTTTGCCCTGCAGTACACTTGCGAGGTCTGACAGTTATGGATTTGGATTTGGATAGTGGATTTAGAATGCATTATAATGAAACGTCCTCTTATGTAAATAAAGTACAATCCCTAGCCCCCCCAAGCAAGCATTAAAGGGGCCAAAAACTTTCTGTCTCCTCTTCTTAAAAGTGGAGAAAGACAGTTCAAAACTTAGAAGCGGTTTTACTAACTTAGAAATTATAGCACCACCTACAGGGGATTTAAACAACTTCATGGAAGTCTTTAGATCAAGATTATTTAGTCATCTACAGAATTAAAAATACATGTAGCCATTGCTGAAATATGGGCCTCACTTCTTGTTTGGTAACTTTACCGTCACATCAATTTAAGCTAAATGTAAAATTTTATTTTACATATAGGACCACATGTTTTGTTTCGAATCATTCAATCAGGTAAACATGTTAAATTCAACCTACATGTTTTAGTAAAGAGGACCGGGAGATCACTGCTGAACAGAATAAGAATAACTTGGCATTATCAGTGATACTCAAAGCTCAAGACTAATATGACTCAATTTCTTCTTCTTCTTCTTTCGGCTTTTCCCTTCAGGGGTCGCCACAGCAAATCATCTCTCTCCACCTATCCCTATCTTCTGCATCCTCAACACTTGCACCCACTAGCTTCATATCCTCATTAACTCCATCCATATACCTCCTCTTTGGGCTTCCTCTTTGCCTCCTGCCTGGCAGCTCCATGTCCAACATTCTCCTACCAATATACTCACTCTCCCTCCTCTGAACATGTCCAAACCATCTTAATCTGGCCTCCCTAACTTTGTCCCCCAAACATCCAACATGAGCTGTCCCTCTGATGTACTCATTCCTAATCCTGTCTAATCTTGTCACTCCCAAAGAGAACCTCAACATCTTCAGCTCTGCTACCTCTAGCTCTGACTCCTGTCTCTTCCTCAGTGACACTGTCTCTAACCCATAGAGCATGGCTGTCCTGTACACCTTCCCCTTAATTCTCGCTGATATTTTCTGATCACACAGAACTCCCGACACCTTTCTCCACCCATTCCAACCTGCCTGCACTCTCTTCTTTACCTCTTTCCCACACTCTCCATTACTCTGGACTGTTGACCCCAAGTACTTAAACTCCTGTACCTTCTTCACCTCTTCACCCTGTAACCTTACTGTTCCACTTCCCTCCCTTTCATTCACACACATGTACTCAGTTTTACTACGACTGACTTTCATTCCTCTTCTCTCCAGCGCAAACCTCCACCTCTCCAGGTTCTCCTCCACCTGCTCCCTGCTCTCACTACAGATCATAATGTCATCTGCTAACATCATTGTCCAAGGAGACTCCTGTCTGACCTCCTCTGACAACTGGTCCATCACTATAGCAAACAGGAAGGGGCTCAGAGCCAATCCCTGATGCAGTCCCACCTCCACTTTGAACTCCTCTGTCTGACCTACAGCACACCTCACCACTGTCCTGCTCCTCTCATACATGTCCTGCACCACTCTGACATACTTCTCTGCTACTCCTGACTTCCTCATACAGTACCACAGCTCTTCTCTTGGCACCCTGTCATACGCTTTCTCCAAGTCTACAAACACACAGTGCAACTCCCTCTGACCATCCCTATACTTCTCCATCAAAATTCTCAGAGCAAAAACTGCATCTGTTGTGCTCTTTCTGGGCATGAAGCCATACTGCTGCTCACAAATTTCCACTACCTTCCTTAACCAGCTTCCACTACTCTTTCCCATAGCTTCATTGTATGGCTCATCAACTTTATCCCCCTATAGTTACTGCAACTCTGCACGTCACCCTTATTCTTAAAGATCGGCACTAACACACTTCTTCTCCATTCCTCAGGCATCCTCTCACTCTCTAAAACCCTGTTGAACAAACTAGTTAAAAATTACACTGCTGCCTCTCCCAGACACTTCCAGACCTCCACCCGGATGTCATCAGGACCAACTGCCTTTCCACTTTTAATATGACTCAATTTACCACCAGAAATAAATAAATGAACAAACAAACAAATAAATAAAACATAGATTTTGATCTATTAACACTATTAGAATTATTAGGATGAAGTCATAGCTAAAAGCACACCTGGTCAAGACTAAATTATAGGAGTTAGCATTAGCAATCTATGAGACACATGAAAGATTAAAAGGTCACCAATGAATAACATTCATTCATTCATTGTCTACCGCTTATCCGATCTATACTCGGGTCATGGGGAGCCTGTGCCTATCTCAGGCGTCATTGGGCATCAAGGTAGGATACACCCTGGACGGAGTGCCAAGCCATCGCAGGGCACACACACTCTCATTCACTTACGCAATCACACACACTACGGACAATTTAGAGATGCCAATCAACCTACAATGCATGTCTTTGGACCGGGGGAGGAAACCGGAGTACCCGGAGGAAACCCCCGAGGCATGGGGAGAACATGCAAACTCCACACACACATGGCGGAGGCGGGAATCGAACCCCCAATCCTGGAGGTGTGAGGCAAACGTGCTAAGAACTAAGCCACCGTGCCCCCCCTATATATATATATATATATATATATATATATATACAGTGGTGTGAAAAAGTGTTGGCCCCCTTCCTGATTTCTTATTTCTTTGCATGTTTGTCTGTCAGGAGTAGCTGGACAGTTCCCTGCCAGGCACAGGGAGGGCGCTGGCAGGAGAATCCTGGAAGCCTGTTTATGTCTGTGTGTTTCCTGCCTATTGTTCTCCACCCTGATTGTGTCACCTGTCCCTTATTACCTTGATGTGTTTCCCTATAAAAAGGGATCCTGGTGTGCATGTGTGGCATGGGTCAATGTTTATAGCTGTCCCGTGGGTGTTATGCTTGTTGAGTTATGTTTTGTTTGTGTTTTAATGTAACCACGGAGTCTAGTGTTATGTTCGTCTTTCCCCTGTATCGTGTTTGTGTCAATAAAAACAGTGCTTCAATGACTCCTGCGGTTGGGTCTGTTTCCACGGCGTGCTGGAGCACGCGGCACCACGGAGGTCCGGGTTCGAGCCTCGCATAGGGCGGGGGCTGCGGCGGACGTGACATTGTCACACTTTAATGTTTCAGATAATCAAACACATTTAAATATTAGTCAACGATAACACAAGTACACACATCATGCAGTTTTTAAATGAAGGTTTTTATTATTAAGGGAAAACAAAATCCAAAACTACATGGCCCTGTGTGAAAAAGTGTTTGCCCCCTGTTAAAACATAACTTAACTGTGGTTTATCACACCTGAGTTCAATTTCTCTAGCCACACCCAGGCCTGATTACTGCCACACCTGTTCACAAACAAGAACTCACTTAAATAGGACCTGCCTGACAAAGTAAAGTAGACCAAAAGATCCTCAAAAGCTAGACATCATGCCGAGATGCAAAGAAATTCAAAAACAAATGAGAGAGAAAGTAATTGAGATCTATCAGTCTGGAAAAGGTTATAAAGCCATTTCTAAAGCTTTGGGACTGCCGAGAACCACAGTGAGAGCCATTATCTACAAATGGCGAAAACATGGAACAGTGCAGAACCTTCCCAGGAGTGGCTGGCTGACCAAAATTACCCCAAGAGCGCAGCGACAACTCATCCAGGAGGTCACAAAAGACCCCAAACAACATCCAAAGAACTGCAGGCCTCACTTGCCTCAGTTAAGGTGAGTGTTCATGACTCCACCATAAGAAAGAGACTGGGCAAAAATGGTTTGCATGGCAGAGTTCCAAGATGAAAACCGCTGCTGAGCAAAAAGAACATAAAGGCTCGTCTCAGTTTTGCCAGAAAACATCTTGATGATCCCCAAGACTTTTGGGAAAATACTCTGTGGACTGACGAGACACAAATTGAACTTTTTGGAAGGTCTGTGTCCCGTTACGTCTGGCGTAAAAGTAACACCGCATTTCAGAAAAAGAACATCATACCAACAGTCAAATATGGTGGTGGTAGTGTGATGGTCTGGGGCTGTTTTGCTGCTTCAGGACCTGGAAGACTTGCTGTGATAAATGGAACCATGAATTCTGCTGTCTACCAAAAAATCCTGAAGGAGAATGTCCGGCCATCTGTTTGTGACCTCAAGCTGAAGCGAACTTGAGTTCTGCAGCAGGACAATGATCCAAAAGTCCACCTCTGAATGGCTGAAGAAAAACAAAATGAAGACTTTGGAGTGGCCTAGTCAAAGTCCTGACCTCAATCCGATTGAGATGCTGTGGCATGACCTTAAAAAGGTGTTTCATGCTCAAATGTGGCTGAATTACAACAATTCTTCAAAGATGAGTGGGACAAAATTCCTCCACAGCGCTGTAACAGACTCATTGCAAGTTATTGAAAACGCTTGATTGCAGTTGTTGCTGCTAAGGATGGCCCAACCAGTTATTAGGCTTAGGGGGCAAACACTTTTTCACACCACTGTATATATATATGTATGTATATATATATATATATATATATATATATATATATATATATATATATATATATATATATATATGTATGCCTATATGTATGTGAAAGAAATTACAGTTAAGTTTAACAAACCAATTAAATTTAACAAACCAATAAAACTCTCATAAACTGTCAGACCTCACAAGTGTATTAAAGGGCAAACATGTCTTTTCATTGTCATTTCTTTCATTAACAAAAGATCATTTCTTCTTCTTATACTAACCTCACCAACAGGGTTTTTTAGACTGATAGTCACACACACACTTAGTCTTTTACTATGCATTTATTGATAGACATTTCAAAGCACTTCTGTAAGCACTTTCAGTGGAATGGAAAAGACATTTCTTGGGCCCATAAACTGTAGCTAACCTCAGCCCATGAGATCCCCTCCCTCCGCTTTATGACATTGTTGCAGCTTCTGTGCGACCAGACCACAAACAGTAAATGAATGTGACTAGAAAGTACTATGATCTGATGTATATACTGTATCACTCTCGTTCTCTTTCTCTCGTTGAGTGGGCGTTTTAATCCCACCAAGCAAGGGAGTCAGTCAATGGGGACATACCCCAATTCAGCTTACATCATATGACTAGACAAACCTTCATATTTACCACACTTCTAAGATTACTGATTTTACACTTACATATTTGGATGAGATGTGGGTAGCACTTAAATAAAATTTCAGTATATGTATAAATCCATAGCTCATCATGATTTCTCAGAATTTAGGTACATGTCATTCCTGGTCTGTAATGTCTTAAATATGATCTGCTGTATATTTATATTTTAAAAAATCTATATTGATACATAAAAACACATTTCCATCACTAGCCTTTATAAAAAAAACTTCATCACTAAGCAGGAATTCTGACCTGATCACAGTATGAGACTGATGCTTTGAAACAGCAAAAAACAAAATCAAGAATTGCTCCGAAACAGCAGGAAACAGTGACACCATTTTGAAGACTGAACATAAATGAGGAAGTATATAGCGCTGACTGTGCTTGATAATCACATGCAATGTGATGCTTGAATGTCAAATAACAAAACCCCTGTCTTCATGACTTTTTACCACCATAAACTGTTGTTTTTGTGGTTTAATGAGGAATGAACTCATTAAACCACTGGACATAATGGCCAGTAACAGCACTTTAGTGGTCATTATATTTAAATACAGTTATTATCATGGCTATTAATATTTGTCTCCCTTTATTGGTATTAACTTGTTACTCACATGCTTATTTTGCACTGTGATAATATAATGTGCCTGTTATGACTCATTAGTCCTATCTTATCTTATCTTATCTTATCTTATCTTATCTTATCTTATCTTATCTTATCAAACTTTTTAATGCATAACCTATATATAATAAATTATTTTTATTAGATGCTGACACTCTGTCCTCATATAGAGTATAAATGATTTGTTAAAGAAAGAAAACACAAGAAACAACAGAAGTTTGTTGCATGCACAATTAGTCTACT
Source organism: Hemibagrus guttatus (assembly GCA_033459395.1). NCBI lineage: Eukaryota > Metazoa > Chordata > Actinopteri > Siluriformes > Bagridae > Hemibagrus > Hemibagrus guttatus. The sequence goes on from JAUCMX010000001.1 coordinate 22,951,795, forward strand.
ATTGGTTTAATATTTTTTGAAGAAACTGTCTGCATTTCAAGAATTGCCTATTGGTTTATTGCCTCTTATGCCAGTAATTAAAGTTGATATCTTTGTGTAATTCTTACCAACCACATCAACATCATCCTATAATCAAAACTTACCTTGAATGACTAATTGATTAAACATCTTAACGTGGATAAAATAGCCGGTTCTTAACCATAAAATAAAGGGAAAGGAAAGTCAAAAGTTTTGAAATATCATATCATGCAGTAGCAGTATCCATTATCTGCAATTAACTACCAAATCAACATTGTCAAAGGGCTTTGTACACTTTATCAACTTCCGGTTTGCTGAGAATTTAAAGGCTTTAGTGATGTTGACAGCTTCAATAGAAGACAAAAAGGAGAACACCCATTCATATTTAAACATTCAAATGCGACCGCATATGTGGCTGGAAAATTACACGCACTAAACCATGATAACTTCTGCAGTTATGAAAGAGGGAGGTAATTAACTCAAAAAAACTCGCTGTAGGAGGGGATAATACCTGAAGTGACGGAGCACTGAGCCTCCCACTGTTGCTTTGAAGTCATATTTCTGCAGAGAAGCTGAGTCTGGAATATAATTTTGCAGACATTGACAGATTTATAGTTTTCTTATAAGTTTGGTGGTTGACAGGTATTGTAGCTTTCCTAATAAAACCTCCACCGAGGGTTATTAACTTTGTTCTTAATATTATCATTTACACACACACACACACACACACACACACACACACAATATGTAAGACACAGGCCATGTTTTAATGGATTTTAATAAGAAATAGTAAATAAAAATATTATTCCATTCTGTAGTCAAACTGTAAAAAAATGTACATATGATGTCAAAGAAATGACAAATAATAGAACATAATCCCAAAGAATCCTTCAACTGTGCAAATACTTGAATAGATGATCTCTCCAAATAACAAAAAAGCTTTTTCTTTAACCTGTTAAATTCAAAAACACTTCTTCATATCAACTGTGCAGTCCACTTTTAAAAATATCCACCAAACGAAACACAACAAAAATTACAAATACACTAATCATTCTCAGTTTGTCCTAAGCCTACATATATTATCCAGGTTTGGTATCTCAGGAGCGTGTGAGTCATGACAAGGCACAGAAGCATTCTGTGGTAAAATAGAAGGGCATTTTGGAAACACCAGTAAAAGGTCAATAGCTTCACAGTAATGTTTTCAGCAGCTACACACTAGTTTCAAAGATGGTTCCAATAGACAACATCTTCCTACATGACTTAATGTTCTATGCATTTCTAGTTAGATTTATATGCAAAATAAAAGACAAACTTTAGGAAAGAAAAATAAACATTGTATACAACATAATGAAACAAATAATTCCTACAAAAGGATAATATGTAATCACAAGTTTACAGGCAGACATTTAAATGAAGTGGGGGAAAAACACCACCCTGTATGATAATTAAGTTTCTTTAAATGGGACATCTGATAATCATATCACTCACTTTCAGTTTCTTATAGTCACGGAAAAGACTGAAGGTACCAGAGCTATTACAATGTAAAGTGCAGTTAAAACACTGTGGGTCTCATTGGTATATAATACCTACTGCTGATTTTTTTTGTCATTGCACTGTTGAATTCTGGCATGAAGAAAAGGATTAGACGGTAGGAATGAATTTCTCGCCTGATTCTTCAACCGGCTTTCCACACTCGCTACCTGGAGACACAGAGAGACAGTGGGAAACTGTATCTGATACACACACAAATACATCCCATTTTCAGTCAAGCTCAGTGACTTCCTACCTTGTCGTACTATGCCAATCTTTTCCTCTGGACACCTGAAGAGCTTCAATATGAGGATGAGAAGCAGAAAAACTGCCAGAAACCCCAGCCCTGGAATTGAAATTTTTTTTTTACCATTAAAATTCACTACAGAATATTCAGCAAGTGTATTTAAAGGTTGTTAAGTAATGTTATAGCAGTTGAGATAGCAGTGATGGTTACAGAGGGCATGCTTCCTGCTGTCATGTAGCGTAGTGATGGAGTTTGCACGGGTAGTTAAGACATGGGTGGTTGGAACTGCGGTTGATGTGCTGGAGGATGTCTGAGAAAAAGCCAGAGGAGAGGAAGAAGGTACTACTGTTTTCTGTTCGCTTTCATAACTGACGTCAGAAGTGGCATTTCCTGGAATTTTCTGCATGCGCCTAATACCGCAAAAGTACAAAGTATACACAAACCTTTCATATTTCATAATGAAAAACTGCACAGCACTGAAAATTTTTAGCCCTGTACTTTTTGGTTTCTATAACATACTATATTGATATATCTATAACTATTTCTATACTGATATATTAAAATGACTTACTGTGGCTGACACTTAGAGTTAATGTGATCAGTGGTGGTTTTAAGTGGACATTTCTCACAGATAAGCTTTCCTGTTTCTTTAAAGCAAACAAACAAAGAAAAACTTCAGCAGAATGACAAACGCAAACAAAGGTTAAAAAAACAATAAATCATATATTGGTGTGATATTACAAGTATATTATTACCTGACATCTTTATCCCCAAACTAGTTGGGCATTTGCATCTTTTCAGTGTTTTGTCGTAAGGAATAAAACCATCATAACAATTACACTTAGTATTACTTTTTGATGTGCAGGGCGAAACTTGATAACTGTACCATCCTATAGAATCAAAAGTACATACAATAAAGAAAAGTAAATACAAAAAGAATCAAAGCATAGAAACAATATTTTGCTATAATCTGATTTATTATTACTGTTCATTCAAATAGTAGTGACTTAAACAGACAAGACATTCTCAGTGCTCCTGATATGAGCAAACACTTCTAACATATAACAGAAACATATACCTGGCTGTCAGTTGTCCTTTAAGGTAGATTTGTTAATTATAGGCAGTTGCAGTTATTTCATGAAGCAATTCATAAAAGCCATCTAACCCTTCTGAAGAAAAAAAAAATTGGTGGCTCTTGCTGGATTGTTATAGGATTACTTACCACAAGGTTCACAGTTTCGGCACTCTGTACTCTTACTCGCTTTAGGGTTGTATTGGTTAGTAGGACAGGGTTCACAACTGGTCTTTGAGCGTGTGACCCTCTCACCTGTATCACATACACACACATACACACATATCAATCAGTTCAAACTATACAAGTAACAATATCAAAGGCAATAATGATTATCTAAATTCAGAGCAGCAATTTACCTGGCTGACAAGTGATTTCAGATGCAACATGAACTTGATAAAGAGTTAACAAAGACATGAAGCTCCAGATGAAGTAAGAGCTTTGACAGAGCATGGCAGTGCTGGTTAAGAGGTGTGCTGTGTGTGACTGAAGGAGTGCTGTTGTTCAGAAAGAATGAGATGAATCAAATGATGAAACAGGAAGAATGATCTTGTTCCATGATCCCCGCCCACAGTAATGAAATAATGACATTCATTGTTTAAAAAGCGAGTTTAATGTAACCTAATAAACTTCATACTAAAAGTGAAAAGTAGTTTCTAATATTAGCTACAGGATGAAATAACGGAAAGAGTAGGCTACTGAACTTTTAGACATCAAAGACAGAGACTTAATAATCTTAGGTATACTTCATATTTAGTCTCTAAGATTTGGAAAGACAATTTAACCCAGTTTTTGTTTTAGAATTACATGTACATCTGCTTACTAACACAAATTCATAGTGAGTTTACCTCATCATTCTACTTTTATGCTAATTTTACAAGAAGCCACACAGGTCTTAGTTGAAGAGTTGAAGTTTTATAGTAAAGGAGATTGAGAGAAATTGATGAGAGCACACAACTTGGTTTTGCCAACTGACTGAATCCACCACATTCATTCAATCATTTTCATTTCATTCATTGCCAGTGTCTGGATGATATTTCTAAGAAATGGGTTACAGTGCCTGTTTGACTTGTTTGAACTAAATGTCAATCTGCTTTCACAATTCTAGTCCATCATAATCAATCTTTTTTTTCAAATTCATTCATCAAATATCTCATTTTCGGATTATTCCGCAAAGGCTACCGTTCTGTTCTAAGCAGTTTCTTTAGCAGAAAACTTAATAACCAGTTATTCCTAGGCATATTATAAAACTACAAATACACACAGATTTTTTGTTGGATTACAGAAAATGATAACTCATGAACAATATCAGAGACATATTTGTAAGTTTTCTGCAACAATATAATGTTATAATAATCTGCTAGTGAAAATGTAATGTAATGGTAAACATTTAGACTTAAGTCTTGCCGTCAATTATCTCCTCTTTTCAACAAAGAGGCAAAAATTATTCATTATTAAAATATTCATTCCTCAGCAGGCAGAACAAAGTGTGCCTTAAAATAATAGTATAAGAAAAAAAAACCTAAATCTTTTCCCCAAGGTATGTCAAGGTAAATATTTTCCATTTTGATTTTTTTTTACTGTAAATATCTTTAGTTATTTCCACTGTATCCTCAGTAACAAAAATAACATTTAAAAGGCTCCCCATTTTCCTGTAACAAGTCACAAACCCTGGTACTGGAAAAGATAAAAAAAAACACACGCCTCTTTACTCAAAACAGCATGACATTGTGAAGCTGCAGTCTTGCAGAGCTTCCGTCTTGGTTTCTTATGATGGTTAGAAATGACAGAAAAATATAGGACAGGTTACAAATGTTGTGTAACGCTATATATTTCTTAAATTTGTATTCATTTACTATTACTAACTTATAGTGGCTGCTCATGTGTATGCTTTTCATGGAGGAAGACAAAAGTCAGTTATCAGAAATGGAAGAAAAATATGGTTATATTTGAAGGGGAAAAACCAACTAGGTTTTGATGGATTATTATAGTTTCAACAATGTAGATTTTATCTGAAGAATTATTTTCTGTTCCACTGCTAAATGTTGAGATGAAGATAAAAAAATAAAAAAATAAAAACCATACATTTAATCAACAACAATACCCAAATACAGAACATAATAATCAAACTATTTTGGGTACAGTAAGGAGAAAAATATTGTTTTGTTAACAGTAGCAAATATTTCTTACATGGTCAGAGAAATTTAGGTACACAGTTTGCTCACAGTTTGTTTCAGTCTTGAGCCCGAAGTTTCTGAAGCCTGCAATAACGGTGTGTTACATTTTCTCCTCTAATGCGCTCATTAATAAGCAGTTAGAGATGTGTTGATTCTGGCATGCTGGTGAGGTTGCATCCAGAGCAATGCAACTGTAGTCAAGTTAACCATAACTTATGTTTTAATATCAGAAACCGGAAGTTGTCTGACAAGTATTACACACATAAAATCCCCCCTTCCCTCACAGACCCCAAAGCCACAAGACTTAGAGAGATATACATTTGAGACATGTTAAGAGAAAAAAACCCCCAATATATAGGTACACAACAAACAAAATCTAGTATTAATAATGTCAACAGAAGTAATTGCAGTAGATTAAATATCGTAGATCTCCTAGACTCTAGATATCCAGTTCTTCCACAAAGATAAAGTTACAGATTTAGCATGACTAATCCTCACAGATGACCGCTCCAGATAAAGTATCTCCAATAAAGAGTGTAGCCAATGCTTAGTAGAAATGTCATGAGGAGGTTTCCAGTGTTGAACTAGTACCTTCTTTGCAGCATTCATGGCAGCTAACCAACATTTCTTTACCTTCTTATTTAGGAGAAATTTAGAATTGTCATTCAACAATAAAGTAACAGGATGTTTGGGAAAATGAAGCCTAGTAACCTTGTACAAATCATCAATCACCATTTCCCAAAGTTTTTGCACATTGGGACAGTCCCAAAGCATATAAACTCTATGGCCAAAAGTTTTGTGACATCTGCCTTTACATGCACATGATTAATATGGAGTTGACCCGCCCTTTGCAGCTATAACATCTCCAGCTTTTCTGGGAAGGCTTTCCACAAGGTTTAGGAGTGTGTTTATGGGAATTTTTGACCATTCCTCTAGAAGTGCATTTGTGAGGTCAGGCACCGATGTTAGACGAAGGCCTGGCTCGCAGTCTAATTTATCTCAAAGGTGTTCTATTGGGTTGAGGTACTTTTTATACAACTGAGCAATTAAGGGTTAAGAGCCTTGCTCAGGGGCCCAGCAGTGAACTCACATTCGAACTCACAAGCTTTCACAACAAAATAAAAAATCTTGCAAACGAATTGGTGAAATTAACTTTAATTAATTTAGAAATTAATTTTTCTATTTGGTTCTGCAGAGACTGTCAGCAAGGATCAAACCATTTTGTGACTGAGAGCAGGATAAAAAACCAGTGATACCATTTAAAATTAGGGCAACGCCATCCACCTTTCATTTTACTTCTTTGAAGTATAGACCACTTAATGCGGGGATGCTTTCTGTTCCAAATATTATTATTTTTTTGCAAAATGTACAATGTTTTGTAGAATGTTCATTTTTATTCTTGATATTCAGGCAGCTGGTGATAAAGGCAGATAAATCCATCTTTGTATATCTAACTCCACTGTAGTATAAATTGACATATAATTAACTTTGGAAATGAGGGGTAATGTGGGTCAGCAGGATCCCTAAGTATGTGACTTGTGTTGATATCTAAGTGTCATTTTGTCAAAATGTCAAAATTTAGAAATTTAAACAATCTGAATTTAGAGGCATCAAAATATGCCTTTGAGAATAATTTATTTTAAATCCAGACAGTGTGCCATATTCATAGCATTGCAGATCAGATAGAAATTGAATAGATTTTGCATTGACACAGTTTAAGATGCTCATTGACATAATCAATTAACAAATTGCATTTCTGCCATCTGGAATCAAAAAATATTTTAAAAACATTATATAAATGTGAAAAAGATGCTGAAAAGAATCATATCTTTCCCTTAACTTTGTGGGAGGAAAAACTCTCAAAGAACATTATGCAGTGAAGCATCAGGAAAGCCAAATTTCTAAGCCACTAACTTACAGTCTTGCTACTTAAGCCAATTAATATAATCACAGTCACAAGATTACATTGACAAATAAAAATCACATACAGTATCTACCATAACATTTAATGCATTTATAATATGGTAATTAATATAAACACAGATTTGTATCAATATCTGGATAGCATGCATAGTATTGAATAAGTAATGTATTTCTAAATGTAAAATAAGATCAACACACACACACACCATCACACAATCCTTATCTGAGATGATACCCCAGTCTTACAAAGATGTGAGTTAGTGAAGCTTCTCTCCATGACCAGTTCCACCTCTTTCTGTCTGTCTCAGTGAGGTGCATAGTGTTGTGTGCACTCAAATCCCATGTTCAGTTTACAAAAAGGCTGCATGTATACAAAAAAGCAATCATATGGTAATACTTTCATTCAGGCCAGCTTTGATTAGAGGAAATTACTGCTTTTATTGCCATTTCAACCATACACAGCTGGTGTAGCACACTGTAAAATGAAACAACGTTTCTCCAGGACCATGATGCTACACAAAACAAAGAGCTTCAAGAGACAACACAGAACAACGTACACTACACAATTCTACATACTGACATTCAAAATAAGCAACACTGCAAAACTATAATAGTGTTGAATTGCTGTTTAAAGTCTGAAGGTTACTTTTACACAGAAAAATGTATTATGCATAATTAGATACTGGTCAGTTTTACAGGCTCCTTATTCAGATTACTGGCAGACAACTTCCTACATCCGTGGTCTGATTTTTCTTTTCTTAGTAGAAGTGACGTAGATAGTGTTTTGTGGTTGTTTTTTATTTATTTATTTTTTTTTTTAAAAGTCTGCTGCCTTTAAACACAACTGGATGCTGTCTCCTCCAACATCCTCAGTGCAAACAGTGGTGTGGACACTACTAAACTACTAATAAATTGTAAATAAAATGTAAATATGGCTTTCATAGGTACTGCTGTGTTTTTTATTTATTTATTTATTTAAAACAACAACAACAACAAAAAAATAGCCATAATGACAAACACTCAGTGTATATAAAAACTGGCTAACTAGCACTGCCTGCTATTTGGCTAATACTAACTCTGATTGGCTAAAATGGCGGATTATCCATATAAAACTGTGCAAGGATTACAGGAAACACCGTTTAACCATGAGTAACAGACAGGAGGCGCCATAGTTTGAGAGTATCTCTAGTTTTGCTGCCCGAAGAAAAAGATGACTTCAATTTTGTTTACGTTGGCTGTCGAGCAGATTCTTTAAATGGCGAAATGACTTTAAGGCCTTGTTGAACGTCCATTTTCTAATGCTTGTTTGTTTTTGTAACAGTCGCCATTCATCTAAATGGAACTGTGCCCAGTCTATGTGTGATAGCAAACAGGCTTTATTTAATTAGCATTAGCTCTCCTGGCTAACATGGAGGAACCGTGGGATTTCGAGTTCCTCTCTCGCGTCGTTGACAGTTTAGTGTCCTTTCTGGCCGAATTTGTGGACGACTGGCTGGCCAACGACATGAGAGTCGCCGTGTTCAAAATACTTTTCAGCTGGCTCATCCTCAGTTTAATCGCCATACATTTCGCTTGGAAAGTTTACGGTAACACGGTGAACGATATGTACTACAGGCAAGGTGAGACTCCGGCTAACTAAGTGCATTGTGTTTTTCAATGAGAAGCAAATGATCTCAACTGGTGCTTTGGGATTGTAGTACACGATTAAATACGTTTATTGAAACGTAGCTCAGCATGGTGGCCACTTAATTCTGACAAATCTCGACACAAATGTACAAATTAATAGCATATTTACTGCGTGCCGATATGGCTTAGTTCATTGTGCAGTAACTGGCCCGTTATCTTAGAGCAAATAGCCATTATATGGATATTAAAGACAGGACCAGCTTTGTGTAAGTGATGAAAAATCCAGCTTCTCTGCCCAGCTACCAAAACCCAGAGCTTCTCAAGCTGGTAGCCCATCATTGCCAGCTGGTAAGTTATTTTCTAACTTTCTTCTTTCTATTTGTGTAACTTTCTTTAAAACAATTTGTCTACTATGTTGTACTATTAATAGTTATTCAGGTATTATTTCTACCAGTTTTTGTCTTGGTAGCTGGTCAGAACAAGCTGGATTTGTCGGTAGGGAGGGCAAAGCTACACGTTTTGCAAACATTAAAAAGACAAATGTAAGGTTTTGTTTTTGGCTTTCAGATCAGATTCTTTGCATTCAACAAATGTTTTAAAGCAGGTTGTTTGGGGCTTTGGTGAAACCCGTGTTTGTTACAACAGTACACAGAATGGGATGAAGAAGAGGTTGGGCTGATTTCTTTCTAGCCCAGACTGTAGATTCATGCATCTTATCACTGATATTTCAGTGATTATACAGAGTGAAACACCCCCTAAGTATAGTTGTGATCTCCATTTGGGCTGATATCATTTTATGAGAAATCCTTAAAATGTTATTAGGCGTGATTAAGAAGGCATGCAACATGGGTGTAAATGATATGGATGATGATAATAATGATGAGGAGAATTATTTACTCTATCATCATCATCATTATCTCTCTCCACCCCCATATACCCCTGAAGAAGAGTAGACAGACTAAACATACATTGTCCAATCAAAATACAAACCATACACAGGATAAGACGACACAACTGTCCGTTCTGTTAGGTTTACCATGTTTGTATTCGGAGGAAACGAGACGAACTCACATAAAACGTTGAAATCACAAATGCAGCTCTGTATTTGCCTTTGTATGTGTGTCATTCTTATTATGCCATTATGTCAGTTAGACCTTATGACAATTCATTTCAAAAGCTTAATAGTTTCATTGTTGTGATAGTCCTAGATATTAGATTTTAGCCCCCCCATCTCATATCGTAACTGTCTCAAATTATAGACATTATGAATGACAATTGCTGTCCTCTTCATCAGTGTAATTTACAGACCTTAAAAGTTTTCATGCAAATTCTGGATTATACATATGAGAAATAGTTTAGGATTATTTGGCAATCATCATTCTTTTTCATTGATCTAGGAACTGGAGGACAGAAAGGTGGCACACCAGATACAGCACCTCACCTGAGTGGATGGTAGGTGTCCAGACTTCTTTGCTTCCAGGTACACATATTCTCAGATTAAATGTATTTGTGATATTTATTTAGTTATCATGCACTACATGGCAGACCAATGATTCGATTTCAGCTCTATCAACAGTTAATGGCATTTCTGGCTTGCAAAACACTTGCAAAGCATGATCTTTTGCATTTATGCTTAAGTAAAAGTGCAGCATTTGTTCAGACAGAGTTAAAAAAAAAAAAAGTAAACATTCTAGCTAAACCTAGAATTGGTTTAATTATTTTAGCGACCAACATTTAGTGTAATTTAGTTACTACTAGCAACCTAATATTGTTCCCTAAGTATTGTCTGACAAAGTCATTCTTTTTTCTTTTCAGGGAGAATGCTGCCAGAGAAATGCTGAAGTCACACCATGAGTGATCAGACACCAGCAGGGTTCATATTTTGGCTTGAGATGGGACCATGGTGAATAATAAGACCCAAGCCTAACAGTAACCACATTGCTGCAAGATAAAAAAAAAAAAAACATTCCAGAGATGCTCATATGAAGGCCTTGGGAGGTCACGGTGATATCTGTGGCACAATATTAACAAAAAAGGAACCAGTTTTGTGGCTTGATGAAAAGGATTCAAAGAATTGATGTTTAAGCAACAATTTGTTGGAAAGACTCTTTGTAATAAGTAAATTCTTTAAATCCTGATATGGATTGAACTTCATATCCATCCTTTCAGTTGTAGTCTTGTACACACAGTACACACGCAGTGAAGACCATATAGCTCTTCTAGTTTCGGCCTGCTCAGGATCTGAGCAGAAACTATTACATTACCATTTTATTTATATCAAGATATTTAGCATTACTTAATTTGCAGGCGAGTTCCTTCCAGCTGAGCCTGAACACACAAGATCAAATTTACCACAACAATATATCTAATTCTAAGTGAATTTGTTACCTATTTTACATTCTACAATGACCCAGAAAAACATAATGCAGTGCTGTCTTACTGAAAATACTGGGACTTCACTCTAAGTTCACTAGCAGCTCTTATTCTGCAGTTGACTGAATAAAAATAACAGCAAGCATGTTCATAGGTGTATGCAAATAACTAACGTATTTGTCTGCACACTAACCAGGCGGTTGTTTTTGCAGAAGAGCAGTCTGTTTACCATGTCATGCATATGCCTATGCACTCTGAGTGAAAGATACTGACACTGCTGTGAAAAACAATAAAAGGACATACTTACAGATGAGTTCTGTCATTATTTTTGGATGTGAAAAGTAGTCATTTTGTGATGGTTGTTTATTGGTCACTCTTAGAGCTGAATTTAGTACATTCACAATTTATCTTAAATCAATTACACACTGAATATGTTTATATATATATAATATGTTTATATATATATATTATATATTATATATATATATATTTTTATATATATATATATATATATATATATATATATATATATATATATATATATATATATATATATATATATATATATATACACATACAGAATTAATTGTTAAAACAATCATATGTAGCATTTACCCAGATTATGAAAATAACCTCTAATCTTGATGGCACTAGGATCATCCAGTTGGATACTCTGACTCCTAATACACAGAGCTACCTTTTATGCCTAAGCTTATTTTCCTTAACCATCATAAGTGGATTAGTTACTGGGCTGAGGGTGTTGGAGGCAGAATCAGCATATGAACATCCATTACATTAGTACCTGTGAGCCCTGGCAGAAGCAACCTCTGCCCTTTGGAAAGGGATGAGAAAAATGTAAATGAATCATTGTTCTGAAGAAATCCATCAATGTCCAATCCTTGACTTTTGGCCTCTGATTCTATGTTCCCATCACAAACTGCCCCAGCTGCTTCAGTTGGTCCATCCTGACCATCGGTTCCACCACTGAGGAACATGTTCCTGCTTCTTTCCTTTGCCCTGCTGAGTTCTAGCCCCACCCTCAGGGCTAGCTCTTGGTTCCTTCCACCTCTACCTTTCCCCAGTAGATGGACAGTGGGTTCACCTCCAGCCAGCAAGCATGTGGCATGCCAGCTTTCCTGCTGGACCACTTCCAATTCTTTCAATGTGCAACAAAGTTCCCAGCTTCCCACCCCAACCTCTGTCCCCAGTTTGAGAATCTGATCTCTGAGTTCTGTAGACTCCTTCCCTGAGGAGCAGGCAAAGCGAGACAACAGACCATAGAATTGGGCCACAGCTTGGATATTACCACATACCCCTGGAGATAGAATGACTGGTCGAAGGCCTAACTCTTGTGCTTTACGGCTGGCACACTTCAGAGCAATAGCGTTGGAGCCAATCACGGTGTTGAGAATGTTGATTTGCTGAGGTTGTTCTTTCAGGCTGCTTCTCTGTTGGGAATCAGCTTGATTCAGAACCTCTTTGACAGATAATGGGAGAGTGTCAGAGAGGTTGTAGCGGTTCAGGATGGTCCAAACTGTCTCCAGTGACGTCTCACTCCATACTGTTGGGCCACTGGCTATAAGATCTACTGGATCTCCAATGATGTCAGACAGAATCAGACCCACCACCTAACAGAAAGGACAAAATGGAGTTACATGATACTGGGGAAAGTCTACAATCCTTTGTCATGCTGCTGTGTATCTTCATACATGGGAAAAGAAAGTAGCTGGGGTTTGGGCATTGGCTGGGAATTGAACCCGGGCCTTCCGCATGGTAAACGAGAAACCTACCACTGAGCCACGAAAGCCCAGCCACAACAGATTTCAATATGCAGTTTTTTTTTTCTGACCTTGATCTGAATTTGTTGGGATGCCCACTTCTGGGCAGATTGACAACTGTCTTGAAGGCTCTCCATTATAAGCAATCTTTATCACACTAAAATTGTAAATTTCAAATTGTTTGGAGATATTATCTTATCGAGGATACACAAGCTAGAAGCCCTATCTCTTAAATGCTTTGTGGCACTCTCCAGAATAGGGAGAAAGGATTTGTATATACAGTATATAAGTGGTCCCAAACATGACAGACACAACAAAAACCATGTGACTGAAACTCTAGGATAACACTAGGTGGGCTGCACACAAAATTTCACCCTAACTGCAAAACAGTGACTCATGTCTGTCAATATTGTGAGCAAACCTCTGCCTAGTAGTGACTTGCATGTAGACTTTTCTGAAATCAACAGTGGAAAATACATGACTCACTTGCATTATGAACAACAAGTCAGAAGTCATATCTGTGAGACACTTCATCATTGTAGAAGTAACGGTAGAAAATGAATGAAAGACAAGTTTCCAGAGGTGTGATGAAAAAAAACAACAAAATTTTATGGCCGCAATGCCATGTATTGGATATGAATTTGATTTAGGACCATGTCAAAGAGGCTTGAATTAAACAGATTTTAATCTAATCAATTTAACATTTAATATAAATGTATCCTGTTCAATGGTTTTGTGAAAACAGTTACAAAGTCTTACCTGGGCAGGGTATGCACAACGTGCCAGGCCTCCACCTTTTAACAGTGACAAGGCTCGCCTCACTGTGTTTAACTCCTGAATTGTGGCCCCTGCAGCTGCTAGACGACGTGTCACTTCCTGTTTTTCATGTAGCGTTACTGGAGGGACTGGAGCAGGTAATAAAGCCGAGCCGCCACCTACGAAGAAAGATATGCCAAACACTATTTGATCTATTTCATCTGAAAAATTTTCAAAAATAATAAAGAGCATCTGGAGCATATATTTAAAATAAAATTTTAATTAATTACAAGTAGTATTGATGATATGTACCTGATATGAGGACAAGCAGTAGATCTTTCTCAGTCAGGCTGCATGCTAATTCCCAGATACTCTCCGCTGATCTTTGGGCATCTGTGTCTGGCAGGTTGTGTTTAGCTCCTTCCATCACTTTGATTTTACTGCTGGCGTCTAGCAGCATATTCCTGAAATTATAGAAAAGCTACAAAGGTCGTGAACACTGTGAATTACAATTAAATATCTGTCCTTAATAATACACCGACAAGGCATAACATTATGACCACCTGTTGGTCCCCCATTTGCTGCCAAAACATGTGTATTCTGACACCTTTCTATCAGAACCAGCATTAACTTTTTCAGCAATTTGAGCAACAGTGTGTTGGATCGGATCACACGGACCAGCCTTCACTCCCCACGTGCATCAAAGAGCCTTGGCCGCCCATGACCCTATCGCTGGTTCATCACTGTTCCTTCCTTCGACCTCTTTTGATAGATACTGACCACTGCAGACCGGGAACACCCCACAAGAGCTGCAGTTTTGGAGATGCTCTGATCCAGTCGTCTAGCCATCACAATTTGGCCCTTGTCAAACTCGCTCAAATCCTTACACTCGCCCATTTTTCCTGTTTCTAACACATCAACTTTGAGTTGTTGTGTTCTCTTGCTGCCTAATATATCCCTCCCACTAACATGTGCCATGATGAGGAGATAATCAGTGTTATTCACTTCTACCTCTCAGTGCTCATGTTATGAATGATTGGTGTATGTATACCGGTGTCCTCATTAAGCACTTTTGTCAGAAACTTTTTTTTTTCACTGGAAACCTTTTTGTTCTATAAATTTACATCCTTTGCCATATGTATATTACTATTTTGTTGTATGTTAAGAAAAAAAGAAACATAACATTAAAAAATAATAATGAAAATGGTGGAATAATACAAACAGGAATAGTGTCAATTATCTAAATATAAAATAGTAAATGCAGAAGAAACTTGTGCATTTTATGCCAATTAATTGTTTGTGAATTCATTGATTCATAATTAAAAGTAAAAGAAGCTGTTTTTTCCTCTAATAAATATGTGCTCTAGATCCACCTTTTCCACCATAAAACACAATACATACAACAAATACCTACAGCTTCCTGTGACGTTGCAGTGTTTCCTGAATTCCATGAGGCACACTAACTATCCCTTGAATTAGGTGATCTCCCACAATCCTCTCTGCTTCTGCAGCCATCCCCAGCACAGCCTTCCCGAAACCCACAAGATGCAGGTTATGACGAAGCTCGAAACAATGCTCAGCCACCACCAGCTCATCGCCTCGACGCTGTAGAGCCCTGTGCACTACGCTGTCCGGCTGCACTCCCTCTACGGCAGCAGCAAAGATGGCACGAGCCTGCTCTTCTAGTGAACACATGCTTCTGACACGTAGAGGGCTCCAATGAAGAACAGAGCGAGAGAGCGTTAGGACTCGGGCCATGTACCAATCGATTCATCCACGCTGATGGGTATAAGGATCCTCCTGATATTTTAAACAATAAAGGTAAAATTTAGAAATGTTTAAAACAAATCAGATGTATTATTACAATGGTTGTGGAAACTGATGTTAATGCTAACACTTGACAGTATGACACTATAAGAACTTGGACATTTCTGCACAACATCCACTACCTTGTGGAACTTGTACAAACAGAAATTGAAACAAAACATAATTAGATGTAGATATGCTGTACATCTCTAATGAGCTACTGCTGTTTTTTATTTTTAAATATCACTTTCTACTGTAAGGATGAATAATCCCAATGATTTAGTAGTTTAATTTCTATATACTTAAAGGCAGTAGAGCTCCTACTGAGCAGCTGAGCAAATTACTAAGCTTCGTCATGTTACAGACATTTTGATTAATAGTGATTAATAAATGCAAACAGCATCAAATAAACCACATTGAACTACATAATTTGATCTACATTCAGAAAAGAGAAGCAAGTTCCTCATTCATGCACTTACCAGCACTACCTGGAGTAAAGAAAAGCTATTTTTTCTAAGTGACACATACAAGTAAAAGTCTGTACTCAAACAGTTCAGTCTCAGGCTGTCTAAACTGCAGATCACTAAACCTGTTTACTGTGTGAATAATGATTGACTGCTGCTGGCCATAAGCTATGGAGGACAAACAGGAGGGTTTAATCATTACCTCATACTGTGAAGGCCTCTTCAACCACTCTAGACAGACTGACTGATGGACACAGACACACACATACACTCTAATTTATATTGTACCAATAATAAGTTTTTAACAATCTTTTGTGCTAGACAGTGCCATTAGTCTATTTCTATGCACCAAATGTATACTATCTATCTATCTATCTATCTATCTATCTATCTATCTATCTATCTATCTATCTATCTATCCACATAAAATAGATTTGCAATGAAAGGTTCTGGACAGCATTTTCAAATACATAGCATCATAACTAAATATTTAAGAAGTACAGTGATAGTCATGACAGTCAAATTATAGAGACCATGAGTGTATAGGGCTTAAGAATGATGAATGATGGCATGTCGTATGAGTGACCCAGCATTTTGACAGAGTTAAGCTGGTTTTCAGATTATACAGTCACGGTCCTCTAAGAGCTGTGAAAAGTAAATTAGACTTTCTGATTGTGTAATCAGTCAGAACAACAAGATGTCTTTTTATTTGTCACATCGACATTACCGCAGAGTGAAATGCTTTAATTCACATATCTCTGCTTGTTCAAGCTTGGGGTCAGAGTGCAGGGTCAGCCATGATATGGCCCCACTGGAGCAGAGTGGGTTAACATCCTTGCTCAGTAAGATCCAGGCTTGTACAGAAAATAGAAACATTCTTCACAGAGAGAGTGGGATAATAAGCATCATTTTGTCAATTCATGAGCATGTTTAATTTTTACATTTTTTTCGTACACTATATTGGCAAATGTTTTGGGACACCCCTCCAAATTCAGGTCCATAAACACATGGATGAGCGAGTTTGGTGTGGAAGAAACTGACTGGCCTGCACAGAGTCCTGACCTCAACCTGATAGAACACCTTTGGGATGAATTACAGCAGAGACTGCGAGTCAGGTCAAAACTGTGACGTCTGCCTTTACATGCACATGAATTTAATATGGAGTTGGCCCGCCCTTTGCAGCTATAATAGCTCCAACTCTTCTGGGAAGTTTTTCCACAAGGTTTAGGAGTGTTTCTATGGGAATTTTTGACCATTCCACTAGAAGTGCATTTGTGAGGTCAGGCACTGATGTTGGACGAGAAGGTCTGGCTCACAGTCTCTGCTCTAATTCATCTCAAAGGTGTTCTATCGGGTTGAGGTCAGGACTCTGTGAATTTCCTCCACACCAAACTCGCTCATCCATGTCTTTATGGACCTTGCTTTGTCCACTGGTGTGCAGTCAAGTTGTTGTCCAAAATGTCGAAGCATTAATTAATATGTTATACTATTATGTTGAAGCATTAAGAGTTGTTTTCACTGGAACTAAGGGGCCAAGCCCAACCCCTGAATACAATGATTTCGAGGGGTGTCCCAAAACCTTTGGCAACATAGTGTATACATAGTAATAAGTTAAGTTAAGACATGACTCGTGTGTAATTTACTATATTACTTATTTTATTTTATTTTTTTAATTTTGGCAATTGAGCAAGGCCCTTAACCTTCTCTGCTCCAGGGGTGCTGTATAATAGCTGCCCCTGCGCTCTGACCCCAACTTCCTCAGCTGGGATATGCAAAGAAAAGAATTCCACTGTGCTGTAATGTATGTGTGGCAATAATAAAGGCTTCTTGCCCCGCTTCTCTCTCTCTTCTCTTACTGGGAAAAGGTCAAGGGTACATATTACTGAAGTGTAGGAAATATTGTGTTCTTTTTTTTTTATTGTATATGCTGATTTTTGCTATTTTATTATCATTACCACAGCAAGGCAAAATTGAATATAATCAATAGGAAGAACAATGAAAGCACTATGACTATAATGTGTAGCTGTAATATTAACTGCATACAACTGGCTTCAGTGAGTCTGTTAAATATAACATAGAAACCACTATATTCACAAGCTAGACAAAAAGTACAATAACACAGCAATCTTTTGGTAAACCAATCAAAATGGAGGAAAGGTCCCACAATGCAACGCGACATGACATCGATTCCTAAGCCCTTTTATAAATGTTTGTGTGTGTGTGTGCTCATATATGGTGCACTACACTAATATTTTAAATACTATATATTTGTGTTGTAGCTTTAAGCAAAAAACCAAACGCTCTACGAACTTATCTGTGGGATTTCATCCGTTCTTCCGTTTGCACTTTAGCGGTTTGTAAACACACGTCACTTCCGGAACAAAACACGCACTGTTAAAAGAAAGGTTGTAAGATTCGGAAAGGTTAGAGGATTGAAGCGAGTTTTGTATCGGAATTGGTGATTATAATTACGACAATAAATAAATAAATAAATAAAATAAATATGGAAAGGCTCTAAACATATACGGATATAGTGTATATAGTGTATAAAGTGTTGAGGAATGTGTTATTCACATTTTAAGCAGTTATACGTATTGGCCACAAGGCGGCACTGTTACACCTTTCCAGGTATCAAACTGACATATTGCCCTTTCTTATACATCGTTGGCCCATAGTAAGTTTGCTATCTTAAGAATGACAGATTTCTCCTTTCCAGTGGTGAGACACTTTAACAGCTGGAACCACTGCTTACCCTTTGTGTACAGTATTGTGTAGAATTACATAAACAAATACTTCAAAGAGGCGTAAACAGTAATAAACTAAGCATATATTATATAAATACATATATAAACTCATTCATTCATTGTCTACTGCTTATCCGATCTACTCTTGGGTCACAGGGAGCCTGTGCCTACCTCAGGCATCATTGGGCATCAAGGCAGGGTACACCCTGGACGAAGTGCCAACCCATCGCAGGGCACACACACACACAACAGACAATTTAGAGATGCCAATCAAACTACAACGCATGTCTTTGTCCCGGGGGAGGAAACCGGAGTACCTGGAAGAAACCCCCGAGGCATGGGGAGAACATGCAAACTCCACACACACGCCGGAGGCGGGAATCAAACCCTCAACCCTGGAGGTGTGAGGCAAACGTGCTAACCACTGAGCCACCGTGCCCCCCTACCTTTTGTTCAACAACAACAACAACAACAACAACAACAACAACAACAACAACAACAACAACAACAACAACAACAACAACAACAACAACAACAACAACAACAAAAATCATTATTAGTCTCAGTTTTAGGAATCATTTTTGCAGTTTTAGGAAACTTGGGTGGTAATTGTTTTTTAGTACACCTTTGCAGAGTACTGTACCTCTTCTATACAGCTACTGTAGGAGAAGAGTACACCTAATAATCTGTTCTTAGTTACCCCCAACCCCCTTCTCACTTACTACTTCCTCTTTTAGCTTCCTTCACCTGTAAATGTGCTGAGAATGCTGCTGAGGACTGCTCCACATGGATAGCATTAAAGACTGCTGTGAGATTGCTATGGATGGTCTCATGTGAAAAGCCTAAAGGCTGCACTTACTGAAGACAGTTTATGTTAAAATCTCATACATTATTCAGTGTCTAACTTCACTTGGATACTGTAGAATTAAATCTAAATATTCTAATGAGGTTGAAAAAATAAAAGACTCTGATGCTTGTAATGAATATCCTTTATAATCACACTATTCGGTGTCATAGAGATGAAGATAGATTCCCTTTTCTTTCATGGTTCTTCCACATCTATTTCCAGATTTTTTGTAAAGCTGATGTGTGACAATATCTATTGTTAAAACTCCTATATAAATAAAATGGAATTGAAATGAATCAATGATAATGTTCATTTGCAAATTAAATTTAGTTTAGTAGCTGTCACAGCTTTATTAAATTAAAGCAAAACACATCAATTGGTTAATAACTGGCAGGTTTGGTGAATAACCAAAGTAAGACAATAAACAGTCATAATATAATTTATGATAAAGATAATATGCTACAAATTGGTTGGCACCCTGTCTAGGATGTCCCCCACTTTGTGCCCTGAGTCTCCTGAAGTAGACTCCAGGCTCATCGTGTCCCTGTGTAGGATAAACGGTACAGAGAATGGATGGATTATATGCTACAATACATAGAAAAAGCAGCACAATGATTTAGCAGGTAGCATTGCTTCCTGACAGCCCCACAGTCCTCAGAGGTAAATTGCCTCTGGGTGTGACTGAATATGTAAATGAGTGTGAGCATAGAGCCCTGCAATGTCCCATTCGCAACTCACACCCAGTGTTCCTGTGATTTTTCGGTGCTATGTGTCCTATCTTGTGTTGTTTTTTGTACTTCCTGTCTGCACTGTCTTGTCTTTGCACTGTTTGCACCTGGTTGCACACGCTGCACTTTATGTAGCTAGGACAAACTTCTGTCCTAGCTCTGTGTTATTGTTTCTGTTGTAACTATATGTTGTTTATGTAGCACCAGGGTCCTGGAGAAACGTTGTTTCATTTCACTGTGTACTACATCAGCTATATGTGGTTGAAATGACAATCTTGACTTGACTTGAAGCCAGGGTTTTTGCTGAGCTATGTTTCTTACTCATGGATAAATAATGCACAATGAAAAATTCTTAGCTTGCTTTGAGGGGATATTACATGGCTAGAGTCTCAAACTTGGTCTTGAATATTAGAGATCTAGCAGCATTGACCACAGCCACAGCTTCACACAGTGTATTTTATGATTTGAGATGAGTTGAGTGATTAGTTCCTCTTTGGTGACTTCTCTGCTTGTAACCTGACTACTGCATTAAATTTGTAGTGATTGTGGTGTGCAAATATGGATATGACTAGGAGACAACCGATTTTCAGCTAGTGTTGACAGAGATGGAGCTGTGAGCCGTGAACGCTTCAAAAAACAAACAAAACAAAAGTGGCCCCAAATCAGTAAGAGGCTATACTTGGCTTCTGTAAGAGCTTAGTTCTTATTCTCCATAAATGACAAAGATGTATCACTTCCCTACGTTCAATTAGATCTCCTCTCTTTTTCATTAGAACGGCTATGGAGAATAATGGTAACTGGAAAGGATGGAAACAGAATTAGCCACTGCTAGCACTTTGTCATGCTCAGGTTAAGATTCATCTTCATGAGGTTTTTCCTCTATGGTACCAGTTTGCTCTTATTATTCCATTAGCCTACAGCAGAAATTGTGCAAGCTCATAATACTCTCCACTGGTGACCTTATTGGCTGTGTTCAGACTATTCCAAAGCTTCTACGTCTGATTTATTTTAATAAACACATTGCATATTATGTATACAGATTTTTTTTATGTTGGCTCTTGACATCTCGTCATAGTTTCCTGTTTCATGTTAATGTGTTAAGAAAAAAAATTAGAATGGATCAAAACTGAGAAAATGATGAAAGCTTGGAACACCTAGTGAATCTAAAAAATATGAATCTAAAAAAACTATAAGCTTAAAATTATTCACAGGAAGGAAGGACTACCTCCATGCTGAGACAATCCCTGATTGTTTAATTCAGCTGATTACAGGGTCCAGGACAGCCACAGAGACATCTTATTCCACCTACTTCACTGATAACTATCTATTTTGTTCTTAAATATATTCCATCAGCCTCAAAGGTAAGAGGGAATTTACAGAGTGCTGCATTATTTCCTGTGGAGTTTCACAAGCCCGACTGTATGTGGATTTTGTGATGTAGAAAAATTAAACTAAGATGAAATCATGACAGATATTTTTCCACCTTTAGTGTGCTAAAGCTACCAACAAAAAATAAGTGGAAAAGTAGTAACGTTTTAGAAAACCCCTTAACTAATACTTTGTTAAAGCACCTTTTGCTTGTAATACAGCACTTAGGTTTCTGACGTGATTTAGATCTAATCTTCTGAGCTTCTTCTTCTGAAGCCATTTCTTTCTTGACTTGGATTTGCGCTTTGGTTTGTTATTGTGCTGGGATGTAACATTTGTCTTCATCTGCAACTATGTATGCTTAGATTGTTATTTGTAGCTACCCATGATTCTCTCTAACTTGACTAGTGCTCCAGTCTAAGATGAAAAAACCAGCCTCATAGCGTGATGCCACCACCACCAAGCTTCATCTTTGTGGGTATTGTCTATCTTGTTGTTGAACTTCATCTTGCATTTGAACTTCATCTTGCAAAGCAGCTTTGCAGGAGTATATAAAATCAGAAAATAAAGCATAACATTTTATATTTATCCCTAATGAGATAGAAACGTCAGAAGTGATGGTGGCTCAAAAGGGAACCCATCCTCATCTGGGTGATACAGAATAGTGTGATGGTTTAAGTGCAGTCACATGCTCCATTATAAAATGTGTTGACACTTACACTATATTGTCAAAAGTTTTGGGACATCTGCCTTTACATGCACATGAACGTAATATGGAGTTGCCCCGCCCTTTGCAGCTATAACAGCTTAAACTCTTCTGGGAAGGCTTTCCACAAGGTATAGGAGTGTGTTTATGGAAATTTTTGACCATTCCACTAGAAGCGCATTTGTGAGGTCAGGCACTGATGTTGGACCCCAAGGCCTGGCTCACAGTCTCTGCTCTAATTCATACTAAAGATGTTCTATCGGGTTAAGGTCAGGACTCAAGTGTGCAGGCCAGTCAAGTTCCTCCACACCAAACTCCATGTCTTTATGGACCTTCCTTTGCACACTGGTGCTTGTTGAATTGAAAGATTAAAAAATGTGTAAATTATAAGTTGAATTCCAAATGAAGGTGAATACTTTCATCTCCATGGACAGATATCAAAGTCTGGAAGAATCCAGCAGCCAGGATTACTTCCCATGCTGATTGACACAACAACATATTACCAGTAGCATGCAAAAAATCACTAAAAACCAAAACCTTTCTGTTTCCAGTGATCTTTCAGCTATTGGAGAACAAACATGTTTTCAAAGCCTCCTCTGTCAGTTCTCATTAGCTTGAGAAGCTGATTACATTGGTTATCCCTTTGCCAATTACTCTAGCTTTTCTTAGTTGCCTCCTGTGGTGCCTGTACTTTAAAGAACCTGGATCCTCTGCTAGTAATCCACAGGGAATATCAACTCTCTCGAAAAAAGAGGAATTATAATTAGGTACAAAAGAAAAGAGTGAAATGAAATGAAAATGAGAAATTCAATTTTATTAAATTCAAATGTTTTCAACATTCAGTAGAAACAAAAGAAACAAAGAACAAACAAAAAGATATTGAAAAAATGCAAGTTGCATGTTATTATAAGAACATTTAAATAGGAGTATATCAAGGGAAAAAAACAAATGATAAAATTTAATTCTCTTATTAAAAAGGACAAGCTGATGTTTCTGGTATGACTCAATGGTTGTACATATTGCTTATTGTTTCATAATGAGTAGTAGAAGTTCAACTGAGGCATGGAAAGTGCATGGAAAAGATGTCCTGCAGCCTGTATAGAGGTTGCTTTCTGCTGCTCGGGGTCGCCACAGCGGACCAACTGGTCCACACAACAACTTGGCCCACGTTTTACACTGGATGCCCTTCCTGACGCAACCCTCCCATTTTTTCCGAGCTTGGGACCGGCACTGCATCTAGTGGCTGGGGTTGAGGCATTGGCTGGGAATCGAACCTGGGCCTTCCACATGATAGGCAAGGGACCTACCACTGAGCCACCAATGCCCCTGTATAGTCCTGCAAAATACATTTTTGGTGATTCAACTATTCTGTCCTTCTGTCTTGATTTGTACATTCTCTTGTTACTGTACAGGAAGGTGTCATTTTCTTCATCTTCAGCTATCTAACTGCACCCTGAATGTTTTGTGCCCAAATAGATTCCCTTTAACTTGATTTGAGCTCCATTCTAAGCTGAAGGAAACCAGCCCCATAGCATGATGCCATCACCATTGTACTTCATTATATGTATGGAGTTCTTTGGGTGTCTGTGTTTGCATCAAAATATTTATCCTAATTATGCCTAAAAAAGTTACCTTTCTAGGTATAGGTGGACTTTTGGTATAGATGATGTTTAGGGTTTTCTTTTGTGAGAAAGGGGTTTCTGTCAAGCCATCCGACCCCATAGCCCAGAAACATGTATGAAATACAAAGTATAAATCAAGAATAGCATGTGTTTGCCCATGGGAGTCTGTAGTGGGTCTACATCTTCCTTAAATAAATTACAGGTTTTTCACAAGGTGTTTAGTGAGCTCTGTCCAAATGAAGGAAACACACTTCAGAAGAGCCTTCAGCAGCACTTCTAGTACAGCAGCTCTTAAGTAATGTTTGAACCTTCTTGGTAATGTAGGCTACCCTGTGTTAGGTCATTGCTGATCCTGTGGACACCTGAGGCTGATGATCTGCTTGGGTAGTTGCTGCAGGTGATCTGCTGCTAAGCAACTAATGCATCGTTTCTCACATGTCTACGTATACAGAGTGTGCAAGTCGGAGGACATGCTCTGATGTTTTTCTGGAAAATGATCCATGAACTTTGCTGTTTCTGAGAAATGAGATGGTTGTAAAAGTAAATTAGAGAACAGAATGTGGTTAAAGGATTTGATGAAGATATATGGAGTCACTGCCTGATGAATGGTAATGCTATGCTATAGAGGCTGCTGCTATACTACTTTATCTGATAATCACTTGAACATCCTTGAATTTAGAGTAATATAAGAAATCAGCATAATCACTGGAATCACTTCACTTTACATGGTTATATTAGTGTTACATGGGAAAAGCACAGAAAGCATCACGAGAGAATGTTCTCCAGAATATATATTAAAACTATTTCCTGTATTATGACTATCATATTAATTTGAGAGACAGTCCCTCCAGGATTTTGTGATCAGATAAATTAACACAAATTCACTCAAGCTCTGCAATATTCTGATTAGCATGCAATTTTACAAAATTGCAGTATGTTTTCCTGAGATTTGAGTCGTGTGACAAACAAACATGAGTGCATCAGACATGAGTACAGCTCTCTTAGAAAGTAATTACATATCTGTCTTCACTGGTAGCAGTTTAAAAGAAGAATCCTCTGCTTGCAATTTTACCAATTCAAATAGTTTTCTGGAAAAAAAATATACAGTCATGAATAACTCCCTCAATAAATCCTTGAGGGAATGGTGAGAAAGGTTTGACAATTGTGCTAATAGGGAAAATGAAGCTTATAGATAGATAGATAGATAGATAGATAGATAGATAGACAGACAGACAGACCTAAAAAAGGGCCTTGTTGATTCATTTTGATCATACACCAGGTACAGTTATTTACAGCTCTACTGGAAAATTTAACACTGCAAAAGAAATAATATTTTTGCGGGGTTTTTTCTCAGTTAAGACATTTCTGAATTTTTCCTGGCCACATGCCTAAAAGGTTAATGAGCCGTATACTGCTAGGAAGTTAAATGAAAGGGCGGTAAAGCTCATTTTATTAAACCAGAAGCAAAACAGATGCTTCCTCTGCACGTTGCAGTGCAATGGTCTGTCGATGATGGTAGCTTTTTTTAAAAACTGTTTCTAAAGTGCGCACAAACCGCAATGTTTTACCGCTCCCTGAGAGCCCCACGTGGAAGTTCCACTTTGTCTGTTTCTATATGCTTTTCTGGTGCTTGTGCTAAAACTTTCTAACATTAATACTGTGTGAGTTGTTTACTTTGCTGAGAAGACGCTGTTTGTCAGTCAGTATGCAATGCATGCTTGCACCCACGCAGTACCGATCAGAACAGAACAGAAGAGAAGGGATTTTGTAGCTTTTACATCTAATTAATTTATAGTTAGGAATATATCTATTTTTTTTAATCTTCCATTGGTAAATGCTTATTTAATAATGGAAGTTTAGTATCACAAAGCTTTTTTTTTTATTTTTTTATTTGAAATAGCCAGAGGCTTTAAGTCTCATTTTCTCTGTTGTGTGAGTGTGAAGACAGAGCCTCAGGATATCACTGTTCTAAACCCAAACCTATTTATCCACTGTCTGACATCACGAACACAGTAGATTCTCTGATAAAAACAGAACGTCCTAAATAAATGTTTTTCAATAGACTATTTCACAGGATGTGATTCATCTTTTCATCTATTATTGGTTCTCCTTGACACAGTTGCAGCAGTGTTTGTGGAACATATAATTCCAAACTGTTAAATACATAAATAAAAAATCAGTTTGATCGTTGTTTTTTAATCCACAAACACAGCCACAGTAAATACAAACATGTTTTTATAGATCTCGCACCCTGAAAACAACTACACTGACATTTTCTGTCTTCTAGTCAGAAGACACTAATAATAGCTATTTACTGACACCAAGCAAGCTCAGAACTGAGAAAAACAACAACAAAGTCAAGTAGAAATCAAAGTACGTATTTGAGTATTAATGGACCATTAAATGATTTTTATAGCCATAAAAAACATAAAATGGTTTGTACTGTATATCCAAATGGTTATGTTATGATTTGTTTCTTCATTTTGCTTTGCAGACGTTGTAGATTTATAGCAGTGTATTCTTCATAGTTGGAGTTGCAGTGCCCTCATTTTTGGTCAAATCAAATCAAATAGGTTTTTATTGCTATTCCTCTCCGTATATCTATATTTAAACATTACATGGTGCAACCAGAACTGGTTAGTGCTGTACTGTGAACACTATTGTATTTTATTATATTGTATTGTACTGTCTGTCTTGCACACTCTTCTGTTTTGTCACATACACAAACAAAAATAACAGAACAGAAATAATAAGAAATAAAAAGTAATATTAAAGAAATAGAATATTGATGTGCAGTTATGTTACATGCAGTACAGAACAATAGACAGTGTAGAAAGTTGTAGAAAGTGTGAAAATCTATGGCAGTGATAGAGTTTAAACTACTGTGCAGTGTAGCAGCAATATTAGCATTAAAAAATGAATGCTCATGAATTAGCGATGACCTGGATACCATGCCACATACTTTGTGTGTCTTTCTGTATAGTTGGGCTTTTGCTCTCTCATAACCCAAGCCAGACTGGCTTTTGCTGTGTGAAGGCTGAAAGCTGTGGACCTGAAGGCAGTATTTTGGATTTTCAATACCGAGTGCACTTTTCTGGTTTGCACGTGTGGTGATGGCATTGAAGAAAGTCACATCACCTATGCATTTACTGATGTAGCCTATCACTCATACTATGTATTCCTTCAAGTGTGTGATGTGGTTGTATGTAGCAGTCTCTCTGAATATATTCCAGTCTGTATGCTCAAAACAGCCCTGAAGTGCTGTGATGGCTCCCACAGAGCAGGTTCTCACTGTTACAGAATCTCTTTGGCATGTTTCAGAAGTAGCATGAATGCTACAGTGGGTCCTACAATATGATCAGGACTGTGGCTAGACAGAGCCACAACTACTAGAAAGATTCATGTGACTTAACATTGCATGCAAAGATATAGAAAATAGAATATTCTAGGGAATAATCTAGAAAAACAAGAATGCTTTTTTTTTTTAATAAAAGGGAAACTACTAAACAAATATGCCACCCGGTAAATTTCACCCATGGAATTTGCCCATAATGTTATGCATGGGTTCCCCACCAAAGGCAGAACAGAACACGTAGAATGTTTCC
This sequence comes from Hemibagrus guttatus, assembly GCA_033459395.1. NCBI lineage: Eukaryota > Metazoa > Chordata > Actinopteri > Siluriformes > Bagridae > Hemibagrus > Hemibagrus guttatus. The sequence continues at coordinate 22,979,185 of JAUCMX010000001.1, forward strand.
ATTCCTAAATACAAAATTATTATATTATTATAAGAAAACCACACAACACAATAAAAAACTGTCAGTTGGAGTCACAACTGAGTAAAATGTACACCAAACTATTACAAGACAAAATCCTACTTACGGAGCTGCAGCCTATAGTACAATATGATATTATAGGAAATGATGCTGATAGATGTAAGAAATGACACCCATTGATGACATTGCTTCTAGCATCTCCTGCCACATATGCATGCTCAGTAGCTCTTGTAGAACCTTCAGAGTCTTTAGTACAATAACTAGATTTGTGAGTTGTGTATTTGATCTAATAAATACAAAGGACATTGGTCTCTAGCATAATTATGTCTGTGTGTGTGTGGTTTTAGGTTGGAAACAGGTGTGGACATGTAATAAAACTACATGATCCTTCTTGTTGTTCTGTTTTCTTTAAACTTTAGTGGGTCAGTTTTTGTCATCATGCATGATTCTACTTGTCTACTTGCAGTTTTGCACTATTATGAACGCATCAAAAAGGGAAAAGAGAATAGGCATGTACATTTATCATACAAAAAAGGCTAGAAGTAACAAAAAGTTTGCAAATGAGTAAAAGTCTATAAATATCTACGAACTACATACTATTGTCTATAGACTATAGTCTTTAAACAACACATGGTGGACTAAGACTAATAAGAAACTAACTAAGACAAAGTGGCTAATAAGAACACAGTATTTAATAATTCCAACAACGCCGTTGCGTCTAACGATACACCAGTGTAGCAGCGCAATATGCATTACACGTTATAAGAGTCCTTATAATATCTGGCCAGCAGGGGTCCTGTGATGATTTCTTTCAATGCACCCTTCCCATAGGAACACATGGGTTATAGCCATTAATTACATGTATATACCTATAGAGACCTATATAGCAGGTTTTCCTGACATTGCTACATTGTGAACTCAAGTGATGAATCAGCGAGTATCTAGCAGCAGTATGTATTCAGAGGATGCATAGGCCCCATGAATATGAATGAACTTAAATTAATGGAATATCATGTACTAGAAAAAGTTGTTGCCCCACATTTTCTCTCAAGATAGAACACCTGTGGTTATTTCGAGGGTGATTATAGCTTCCAAGAATTTCCATAGCACACAGCAGTAAATCATAAGCTGGACGAGTGTATTATTTTAAGCACTCTCTAATAGATAAGATAATCTTCACATTTTAACTTTGTGATACTTTAGGGAAATTGGGACATCATCTGTTTGTAATGAACTTTATTTATTCATTATTTATTCATTCATGTAACAGTTATTTAACTTAAAAGGCAGAGACAGTGTTATGTAAAAGTCCAGAAACTGTCCTTTAATACACCTTTAATTATTAATAAAGCATGTTCTCAGTCAGTGCACTCAGAGCAGCTTGATAGCACGTGTGCAGCAGTAAAGACATTCATGGCATGGTCTCTGTAAATTTAACAAATTGTTCATATTGACCCGAAGAAAATTGTCAGTCCGCAATTAAACCGAGGATCACTACATTGTGTTTTATGCCAGTGCATGGTATTAAGTCCCCTAGAGAGGTTCATTCTCAGTAGCTGGAATACAGGATATTCTTATCTACAGACAGCTCTTATGAAGGCATTAAAACTGTATTCCAAGGGAAAAGAGGCATTGAAACACATATACACACATGGTGTCATTTACAATATTTACAGGCCTATTTAAATTGTGGCTGTGTAATGATACACAATTGCATACATAAAATATAATACAGTTGTTAATGTTTTTTTAGCTGCTAAAATTTACACAAGTTATCGTCACAAATTTAAGCACATAAATTTTAAGAAGTATGACTGGTGTTATACTGTGCTTCACTGGGTTTGGGGAATTAAAATGAGACCAAAGAAGAGCCTCATATGCTTATCAGCAATATGAAAATCAGGTGCCGTTTTTGTATTTTCTTGATCATTTTTGCTTACAATTGAGAATGTCCCAATAGCACAAGTACACAATCACTCACAAAGTATAAAGCCAGGTAAATATCCCCCAGCGGAAGCCTGAAACCTTGGATAATAGTGAACACTTTATAAAGCATATACTGCACTGTACTTTAATTTTAAAACAAGGCACAATAAAACTTGTGTGTGAATGTGCTTTCTTTGAGTTGTGAATAAACAATGAATACCATGGACAAAGGGATGATTATCATCCTGGGTGGGACAGCACAAGATTTCATCATGTTACTAAGAACTTGAATGACATAGAATGCTTGCTGTAATTCTGTAAGATTATAAATAATTTGTTTCAGAGCATGGTCAACTGCCAAGTGCAGTAAAGTGAAACCACAGTAACTGAAAAAGCACATATAGGGGTTTTAACGTAATGATAGAAGTTGCTTTCGGCTGCTCCCTGTTTGGGGTCGCCACAGCGGACCAACTGGTCCGCACAACAACTTGGCAAATGTTTTATGCCGGATGCCCTTCCTGACACAACTCTCCCATTTTTCCGGGCTTGGGACTGGCACTGCATCCAGTGACTGGGGTTGAGGCATTGGCTAGGAATTGAACCCAGGCCTTCCACATGATAGGCGAGAAACCTAGCACTGAGCCACCAATGCCCTTTTAATGTAATGATAAGTAAGTTTATTGTTCCCAATCAACACACTGTTTTCCTTTTTGTTTTTGGTGGTGGTGGGGGGGTGGGGGGGTTGTTATAGAGGAGTTGTGGATAAATCAAAGAACCTGAATGCAAGCCCTACAGACTCAGTGAGAACATGTAAAAGCCTTTTACAAGTTTTACCTGGCATATACAATATTTTGGGTTAAATTACTACTCTGAGCTAAAGCACATATGACAGTATATTTTGGTGTCCCGCTGACACTAAGCACTGGAGGTTATTTTGCTGAAGCAAGTGTGAATTCCCTAAGGATTGTGTGCAAATTATCATGACGATGTCAGCAAAAACAGCAGGACACAGCTGCAGGGTTTGAGGGCATTGTAAGCCATTGTTCTCTATTGTTCTGGTTTCATTAGCACAGAATATACTTTGAGTTAAGGTTAAAGTTGTTAATGTGGCTTCATTTAATGTGAAGGTCATAGCAGAGAGGAAATTTGAAATACTTTTTTTTTTAGATAGATAGAAGATAGATAGATAGTTTATTGTCCCTTAACGGGAAATTTGTTTTCACAGACTGTCATACAGTACACGCACCTGGCAAAAACATATGTACACAAAAACAGCAACAAAAAAAAAAAAAAAAAAAAAAAAAAAAAAAAAAAAAAAAAAATTAACCTAATCTTATGATATATATAGGGTACTTGGCAACTTTCATCAAACAGGTTTTGACAGGTCTGTGGACCAATCAGAATCGTCCACGTCACAATGTCCCGCCCCTTTTCAACCAATCAGAATCGTCCACGTCACAATGTCCCGCCTCCTTTCAACCAAACAGAATCGTCTAAGTAACCTAAGTTAACCCCAAAGTACCCCCCCTCCCCCCACCCCTAAATTAATTATTAATTAATTAAATAATATATTAATTAAATATATGTTTCTATTGATAAAACAAAGAAGTTTATCTCATACATTACGTAATTAAATATATGTTTCTATTGATAAAACAAAGAAGTTTATCTCATTAAAGGGCCTCATACAAGTAACCCCACAATCACACATGCACACATGTGTCTGTATGTGTGTATGTATGTGTGATTGTAGGGTTACTTGTATGAGGCCCTTTAATGAGATAAACTTTGTTTTATCAATAGAAACATATATTTATTTACGTAATGTATGGGTGTGCGTGTGTGCGTCACATACCAGTGTGTATGTATGTGTGCATGTGTGATTGTGGGGGTTTGTTTTATGAGGCCCTTTAATGAGATAAACTTTGTTTTATCAATAGAAACATATATTTAATAACGTAATGTATGTGCATGTGTGGGTGTGTCTGTATGTGTGTATGTATGTGTGTGTGTCTGAACGTGTATGTGTGTGTGTGTGATTGTGGGGGTTTGTTGTATGAGACCCTTTAATGAGATAAACTTCTTTGTTTTATCAATAGAAACATATATTTATTTACGTAATGTATGGGTGTGCGTGTGTGCGTCACATACCAGTGTGTATGTATGTGTGCATGTGTGATTGTGGGGGTTTGTTGTATGAGGCCCTTTAATGAGATAAACTTTGTTTTATCAATAGAAACATATATTTAATAACGTAATGTATGTGCGTGTGTGGGTGTGTCTGTATGTGTGTATGTATGTGTGTGTGTCTGAACGTGTATGTGTGTGTGTGTGTGATTGTGGGGGTTTGTTGTATGAGACCCTTTAATGAGATAAACTTCTTTGTTTTATCAATAGAAACATATATTTATTTACGTAATGTATGAGATAAACTTCTTTGTTTTATCAATAGAAACATATATTTAATTAATATATTATTTAATTAATTAATAATTAATTTAGGGGTGAGGGAGGGGGAGGTACTTTGGGGTTAACTTAGGTCACTTAGATGATTCTGTTTGGTTGAAAGGAGGCGGGACATTGTGACGTGGACGATTCTGATTGGTTGAAAAGGGGCGGGACATTGTGACGTGGATGATTCTGATTGGTCCACAGACCTGTCAAAACCTGTTTGATGAAAGCTGCCAAGTACCCTATATATCTTATGTATTGTATGGGTGACAACCACCAAAAATTGCTTTTTCGTCTTATACAAATACAAGTAAACATGCCTATCTTTTGTAATTTTTCATATACTACTGATGCAATCGATAGATATTAACATAAAAAAAACCCTGAAGTATGGGTGGCATGGCTATGAAATGGACAGCTTTGGCCCCTCACAGCTCCAAGATTCCCAGGTTTAACTAGCTACTCTACTCTAATTGTCCCTAGGTGTGAAGGAGTGTGCAGTTGTGTGTATGCATGGCCCTCTGTGATGCCCAGTGTGTATCCGGTTCCTGGTATACACTCCAGATCCTTTGTGACCCCAACCAGGATAAATTAGTGAAAATGAATGAACAAATGTATGAACACTGGAGTGTTCCACTGAGTATATCAATACCTATTATATTATAATAAATGATAGACATTACACTGTTATTGGTTTTGTATAATCATGCCAAAATTCTCATCCAGCATGCTTCTTATTGAAAATTAATTAGAGACAATCCTATACATTTGTTGCAAAGGTGTTTTCTATGAATGCCTTTTACAAGTGCAGCTATTCTCTCTGAAACAATGAGTTGTGGAATGCTGAAGTATCTGGAAATGTGCTGGAATTTGAGTTCAGATGTTTCTGGCGCTGTAGGAAGGGAAATTAATCATAAGCAATTGGAGAACTGGCCCATAGCATCTAGGATGTTTGTCATGATTTTTGAGAACAGGCAAGTCTATAACAAACTATATGGCCACGTGTTACTGGGGACATTGAGCAATGGTGGCTCAAATGGTTAAGGCTTAGGGTTGTTGCTTGAATTCAAGCCCCAGCACTGCCAAGCTGCCACTGTTGCACCTTTGAGAAAGGCCCTTAACACTCTCTGCTCTAGGGGTGCTGTATCATGCCTGGCCTGTGCTCTGGCCCCATCTTCCAAGTTGTGATATGCGAAGAAAATAATTTCACTGTGCTGTAATGTACAGTGGTGTGAAAAAGTGTTGGCCCCCTTCCTGATTTCTTATTTTTTTGCATGTTAGTCAAAGATAACACAAGTAAACACATCATGCAGTTTTTAAATAAAGGTTTTTATTATTAAGGCAAAACAAAATCCAAAACTACATGGCCCTGTGTGAAAAAGTGTTTGCCCCCTAAGCTTAATAACTGGTTGGGCCACCCTTAGCAGCAACAACTGCAATCAAGTGTTTTCCATAACTTGCAATGAGTCTGTTACTGCGCTGTGGAGGAATTTTGGCCCACTCATCTTTGCAGAATTGTTGTAATTCAGCCACATTGGAGGGTTTTCAAGCATGAACCACCTTTTTAAGGTCATGCCACAGCATCTCAATCGGATTGAGGTCAGGACTTTGACTAGGCCACTCCAAAGTCTTCATTTTGTTTTTCTTCAGCCTTTCAGAGGTGGACTTGCTGGTGTGTTTTGGATCATTGTCCTGCTGCAGAACCCAAGTTCGCTTCAGCTTGAGGTCAAAAACCTACCAATCTATCAGTCTGGAAAAGGTTATGAAGCCATTTCTAAAGCTTTGGGACTGCCGCGAACCACAGTAAGAGCCATTATCTACAAATGGCGAAAACATGGAACAGTGGAGAACCTTCCCAGGAGTGGCTGGCCGACCAAAATTACCCCAAGAGCGCAGCGACAACTCATCCAGGAAGTCACATAAGACCCCACAACAACATCCAAAGAACTGCAGGCCTCACTTGCCTCAGTTAAGGTGAGTGTTCATGACTCCACCATAAGAAAGAGACTGGGCAAAAATGGTTTGCATGGCAGAGTTCCAAGATGAAAACCACTGCTGAGCAAAAAGAACATAAAGGCTCGTCTCAGTTTTGCCAGAAAACATCTTGATGATCCCCAAGACTTTTGGGAAAATACTCTGTGGACTGATGAGACAAAAACTGAACTTTTTGGAAGGTCTGTGTCCCATTACGTCTGGCGTAAAAGTAACACCGCATTTCAGAAAAAGAACATCATAACAACAGTCAAATATGGTGGTGGTAGTGTGATGGTCTGGGGCTGTTTTGCTGCTTCAGGACCTGGAAGATTTGTTGTGATAAATGGAACCATGAATTCTGCTGTCTACCAAAAAATCCTGAAGGAGAATGTCCGGCCATCTGTTTGTGACCTCAAGCTGAAGCAAACTTGGCTTCTGCAGCAGGACAATGATCCAAAACACACCAGCAAGTCCACCTCTGAATGGCTGAAGAAAAACAAAATGAAGACTTTGGAGTGGACTAGTCAAAGTCCTGACCTCAATCCAATTGAGATGCTGTGGCATGACCTTAAAAAGGTGGTTCATGGTCGAAAACCCTCCAATGTGGCTGAATTACAACAATTCTGCAAAGATGAGTGGGCCACAATTCCTCCACAGCGCTGTAACAGACTCATTGCAAGTTATCGAAAATGCTTCATTGTAGTTGTTGCTGCTAAGGGTGGACCAACCAGTTATTAGGCTTAGGGGGCAAACACTTTTTCACACAGGGCCATGTAGTTTTGGATTTTGTTTTTCCCTTAATAATAAAAACCTTCAATTAAAAACTGCATGATGTGCTTACTTGTGTTATCTTTGACTAATATTTAAATGTGTTTGATTATCTGAAACATTAAAGTGTGACAAACATGCAAAAAAATAAGAAATCAGGAAGGGGGCCAACACTTTTTCACACCACTGTATATATGAAAAATAAAGACTTCTTTTTTTTCAGTGAAGAGTCAACATATTGGATTCACACCAGTATTTAGTACTAGGACGTTGGTTAGTCTTGGTGGTGCCTGGGTGTTCTGTGACCAAATACATATGAGCCCAAGTGACTGAATTGTCAGAGATGATATATAATATGTACATGTTTTGTTGTCTGAACAATGTGTATGATTGTTATGGCTTTCTATTACTTGAGCATGTTTTTCCCAATCTAAACTATTCATGGAGAATTTGAAGAATAGATTTGGAAGCTTTGGAAGATATTGAGCACCCAGCTTGTCTGAGATTTAGTGTTGTACCAGTAGACAGCTTATAAAACCAGGAAGCACCTGGAAACATACACTTTGGATGGTTGCAATGTCAATGGAAATGTGTTGAGGTGTCTATCTCTACATGGAGTGTTTACCAAAGAATTATTGAAATGTATCATTGAAATGTTATTATTTATCTATCATCTATTATTATTTATTATTAAAATTGCAAAGCCCAATAATTTTTACAAGTCTCCTGGTTTTAATATTTGGCTTTTTTGTGAAGGCATGCAGCTTGGCTATGCTGAGGCAATACTGAAGGTGAGCTTAAACTCATTGTTCTCTCTCATGTGAATCAAGTTGTAAGCACTTTGAGCTTAGTCAATAAACAGTTTGATTTCTGTTCTAGGGCAAAGGACAAGGGCATGGGATATAGTTATTTGATTCAGACCTCAGTAATCTTAAAATGGCCAAAGCCCTATTTGTTCTGGATGGACTGTGTGACTGGAGCCAGGGGAATCCTTGGAAGATATGATTACTAGGAAGAAAATTGGACTTGGAGTGCAATAAAATGATAACTCCATTTCCTATGGATCAACAATCAAGGGCTTGAATGTTTCCAGTGGACAAATTGTTGAGTTATGTCTTGATTTATGAATGATGTAATACCACATTGAGCTGAAAACATTTAGCAGGTAAAGACGAAAATGAACTCATTACATTGCAGTTTGACCTCCAAACACTGTCTACACTGATTAACCTCTTGAAATGTAGGATATGTAAGACACTGCAAGGTTTTATGGATTGCTTCTCGATGGTAAAAGCTTTGGCTTTTGTCTGGGCATTGTAGTTGTTCAAATGGAATGAGTCAAGTGTGACCAATGTTCAGAGGCTTTCTAAGTCTGATTCGTTTCTTGGAGGTTGGAGGAGCATTGAGAAAATGGCACTTGGTCTTCTCTCCATTAACAGTTAATCGAGACGAATGGCCAGGTCGATGAGAGAATACAGTGACAAATGGCTCAGCAAGCTTACTCAACAATGACATCTTTCTAAACCTGGTTTGTTCCATCCATATTTGCTAGTGTTTGGAACTCAAGGGTGTGACCTGCTAATGTACCTTGACCTTGTTTGTAGGTTAACATTTGATTCTTTATATTACAATCGGACAGATTATCAAAGCCATTAACGATGAAGTAGCCCAAAAACTAATCCTGTGGACAATCCCTAATCCTTTGAACAATCTTGATATCAGACATGAGATCTTACTCTGAGAAATATAATGAGAATTGCAGGAAAAAATGTGTCACTTCACTTGGAGTGTTGACATGATTATTTGCTCACTAGGGAAAATTTTGTCTAACATCTAGGACTGTTTGTTTGTATGTTTATTGTTTCTTATGTTCTGTAAAGCTGCTTTGAGACAATGCTCTTTGTTAAAAGCGCATTTTAGGCAGACGCTCTTATCCAGAGCGACGTACAAAAGTGCTTTAGTTCTCACTCACTGAATACATTAACACTGGTCCAATAAGACACAACTTGGGATACCATTAGCCTAACACTGAGTTGGTTTTTTTTTTTTGTTGCAACATATTACGTAAACTGGAAAAATAAGAGCTAGTTTAAGTACTTCAGGAAGAGGTAAGTCTTCAGTTGCCGTTTGAAGACAGTCAGAGACTCGGCCGTACGGATACCTAGGGGAAGATCGTTCCACCACCTCGGTGCCAGAACAGAGAAGAGTCTAGATGTATACCTACCTTTTTCCCTAAGAGATGGTGGGACCAGTCGAGCAGTGCTAGTGGATCTGAGTAAGCAAGGTGCAGTGCGAGAAGTGACGAGAGCTTTGAGGTAAGATGGCGCTGGTCCATTCTTGGCTTTGTAGGCAAGCATTAGTGTTTTGAATCTGATGCGTGCAGCTATCGGAAGCCAGTGGAGGGAACGCAGCAGTGGGGTGGTGTGGGAGAACTTGGGCAAGTTGAAAAAAAGTCGTGCAGCTGCATTTTGGATCATTCGCAGTGGGCGAATTGCGTTCAGCGGTAGACCTGCCAGAAGAGAGTTGCAGTAGTCCAATCTCGAGATGACCAGAGATTGAACAAGCACCTGAGTAGCCTGTGTGGATAGAAATGGCCGAATCCTTCTGATGTTGTACAGAAGAAACCAACATGAGCGTGTCACATTAGTGACATGGGAAGAAAAGGATAGTTGATTGTCCATGGTTACCCCAAGGTTGCGAGCAGAGGCTGTAGGGGAAATCATGGAGTTGCTCAGAGATATCGCGAGGTCTTGGGCTGGGGATGGATCACCTGGAATTATCAGAAGCTCGGTTTTGCTGGGATTGAGTTTCAGCTGATGAGCAGTCATCCAAGATGAAATGTCCGCCAGACACGCTGAGATCCGAGCAGAAGTCATGGTATCTGAGGGAGGGAAGGAGAAGATAAGTTGTGTGTCATCAGCATAGCAGTGGTATGAAAAGCCATGTGAGGATATAACTTTGCCAAGAGAGTGAGTATAGAGGGAGAAAAGGAGAGGACCAAGCACTGAGCCTTGCGGGACACCAGTAGAGAGTCTGCGTGGAGCAGATGTCAATCCCTTCCATGTTACCTGATATGAGCGACCATCCAGGTAGGAAGCAAACCATTCCCATGCTGTTCCACAAATTCCAAGACTCCTGAGGGTGGACAAGAGAGTCTTGTGGTTTACTGTGTCAAATGCTGCAGACAGGTCGAGGAGGATGAGGACCGATGACAGTTTGGCTGATCTAGCAGCATGTAGTTTCTCAGTGACTGCCAAAAGGGCAGTCTCTGTGGAATGTGCTGCTTTGAAGCCAGACTGGTTGGGGTCATGGAGGTTATTCTGCATGAGATAGTCAGACAGCTGATTACAAACAACACGTTCAAGAATTTTTGAAAGGAATGAGAGAAGTGATACCGGTCTGTAGTTGCTGATGTCTGAGGGATCCAGAGCAGGTTTCTTCAGGATGGGGATGACCCTGGCTTTCTTAAAGGCAGTTGGAACGTGACCAGACGTTAAGGATCCATTGATGACTGTGGTGATAAAGGGTAGGAGGTCAGGTGAGATGGTCTGGAGCATAGCTGAAGGGATTGGATCCAGTGGGCAGGTGGTAGGATTGCAGGACCGGGTAATTTGCAAAACCTCTTCTGCTGCTACAGTTGAGAGCTGCGTCAGTGAAGGAGTAGCGGAGTGCTGATTGTGTGATGTAGGTGAAGTTGGGAGAGACGTGAAGGTCTGGCAGATCCTCTCAATCTTCTCTGTGTAAAAAGAGGCAAAATCTTCGGCGGTCAGGGAGGATGGAGAAGGTGGAGCCGGAGGGTTGAGTAGTGACGAGAAGATGTTGTGGAGCTTTCGGGGATCTTGTGCAGAAGTTTCAAGCTTTTCCTTGTAGAAGGAGGTCTTGGCAGAAGTCACGTCCAAGGAGAATTTGGACAGGAGCGTATGATAAGAGATGAGGTCTGTGTCGAGTGTTATGGTAGATAGATGAGGTGTGTTATGATGGACATGGGGGTCCATCATACTGTGGCAGACAACTAGACAGTTTGTCTAGTGTTGTATGGGTGATGCTTGCTGTTGCTGTTCCCTCACAATTCATACTAGGAATGCAAATGCAGAATTCAGATCATAAAAGTCAAACTATGGCGTACAAGTCACTCCATGGTCTCTTTCAAAGTCACATCCTGTGTAAGTGTTATTTAACCCTTTTTTTATCAGTACACTGGTGTTCCATTTCAAGGGGAAAATGTAATATCACAATATCAGACATTTTCAATCAGGATAAACAAATGAATTATTTCATTTCCTTAAGTCTGATATAATTATAATATATTATTATAATAATTAGTCATGACTCGGTTGGCATTCAGATGTTGTTTTTTTTTTGTTTTTTTTTTTACATCTGTTGTGATAACCACACACAGAATTTAACTTAAAGATAACTGAGTGTCAATTTTCATAGGAGCCATTAAACTTGATTTAATGAAGAAATTAAGAAATTCAATGCTGAATATGGGCAACACAAAACAGACACAAATTCCATTTTATGGCCTATAAAAGAGTTAGGGCACACAGATACTGCACATACATTGATTAAAAACACAACCATTCAGAAAGTGAGAAAAGATGAAGAGAGTTAAGAGAGAAAATAAAGAAGACACATCTCTCATCACCTTCTTCATAAGTGACATTAAAAGTTCCCTGTGTTCTCTCTGGATTTGTGGAATCATAAGTGTAATGGAGTGGAGCCAACTCTTATCCAGCGTTCTAGCTCATAAATTCTGCAGTGCAGTAAGAAGAACAGGTGTGATTGACAGTTTCACAGGAAGCTGTGAGGTGAGGATTGAGTCTCCTCTGCATTTTGGCAAGTTATCATCATGGGAAGGCCTGTAAAAAAAGCTTTAACTGATCACTTTCAAAAACTCAAAAAACAAGTCTAATAAATAATATAGTGTATAAATAGTATTAACCATGGATCTATGGTGTCATGGAAAGTCCAGGAAAATGTTTTTTTCAATAAATAGAAAAAATATTGTTGTGTCTTTGATAATAAACCTAATATTTGAATAGTCCCTGATGCTGAAATGTTTTTTTTTTAAGAAAGGTAAAATTGGGTGTTTTCACACTGTGAGTTTATCATTATTCTACATCCATAAACACAGGAGTGTTGAATATTCACTTTTCAATGTACAACAAGCTTGTAACCATCTTTATTTTCCTGCAAAAGCATATTATTCAGCACTAAATAGAAATAACTGTATGCCCAGTCATATTATTCGGTTTGAATTAAACATCATATAAAGCAATAGTCTTCTTGTTATGATCTTGTTCATTACATTCTCTATCAAATATGCAGCCTACCTTTAGCCTACCTTCAGCCAAATTCAGTTTCCATCATTATTAAATCATTCTAGTGAAATGCAAAATTATTCGTATCAATATAATGAGCCTACTCAGACAGTTTATTTTATCAGCTTGATCCAACAGGCAACAGTATGCATCTCAGCAGATGAAACAGTTTTGCATGCACATTTATCCTGTGAAGTGTGAATAAATGAAATGATCATGCCGCAAAATACTAAATCTGCTTTCTCTGTTGCAGTTTTTCACATTAAATGGGAATAACCACAGGCTGGGTATAAATGCTTGATTAATCTAAGAGTAGTGGTAGGAAGAGGAAAAACACACAGCCACTTTTAATTAGACCCCTGGAGAGATTACCTCAAAAGCATAATCACAATAATGGTTCCATAAACATTTAAGGATTTGTTTTGTCATCATCATAGGCACTAACAAATTAAAACATTAAAATTTTTAAGAAACAGAAATACATTCATTATATGAAATAATGTTGTGTCACTATACTACATTAATAAAGATGAGCAGTTTTAAAAGCCAGCTCATGACAAGCCTGATTTTAATGTTGATTACAGGCTATGTCTTTGAATGTAGAACAGTTTCACTACAGGAGTACAGTAAATTTAATAGGTGGCATTCTATTAATATTAGATATTTATCAGGACTACATAACCCATCAGTCTCTGCACCTCATAAGGCCACCTTTATATCTAATTGGCAAGGATATTTATGTACTGTCTGGTAGCACTCTTTGTCTTGCATTTTTCAAGCTCACACCATGGTTTTGTTTTCCTGTGTTTACCTGGTGCTTGTCATTTACCCAGTGCTGGTTCATGTACCTAGTATCAGTTTTGTATTGCACCAGTTAAACCATACATACACTTGCATCTGCCTCCATCTTCAATTCCTAACAGTGTTTACTGAAACTAAATTTGTATGTATGTATTTATACATAAATATGTATTGCACATTTCTAGCACAAAATTTATTACAAGGTTCTACTTAGTCTAGGTGGCTCTACAACTAAGCGTAAACTTCTCCTTTTCTTATTTTACAAACTGGACTGATTTTGTACTTTACTGAGGATGATAATTGCTCAAAGTTTTTGAACAAGCTCTTGAATTGGCCAAAGTGAATCTAAAAATACTCTAAACTTTTTAGGAGGAGAAACACACAAACCTACCACAAATCAATGTAGCAATATTCAGTCTGAACATTTTGGATATGTGCCTTTTAGTGCCTCCAAGGAGGCCACGGCACACATGGAATTTAATTGAAAATGTGCCTCTTGAGCTGTGTTTGTGAGCAGAACAACTTACATTACCCAGTGGCCTAAACTGTTTTTAGAAACAGCTGGTCTTTGAACCTCCAGCTGGCAGTCACTTCTACTTAACAGTTGAGGCCCCTTGCTGGACTCAGGGCTGGCCTGGACGAAACTGATAGGTTTATTAACATGCTGTGTCACCAATAAAGCTTAGCCATAGTGTGACATGATTGACTTCTGGTCTTTGACACAGGCAGTGTGTGCTGATAGATAAGGCAGGCTATACACAGACTTATCTGGCCATAGTGATAACCAGGAAGAAAGC